>ML808199.1:0-16759 GCA_009831015.1 Picea engelmannii | reverse complement strand
TGTGGTGTATTGGTGTAACTCTTATACTATTGTTAATTGCTCATTGGATATAATTGAATTGTTTAAGTATAAGTTGAAAAAGATTTTTGAATTGTACTTGATACTAATTCACCCCCCTTTCAGTATCAACAATTTCTTTCTTTTGCTTCAGATTTTCTTTTCCATATCTTTCCATCAGGCATTATGTTTGATGAACTTTTCTTTTCTACATTTTTCCTTTGATATTTATACTCTCTTATTTTCTTTTGAACTTCATTAGATTTCCTTACTGACTTGTATGGATTATTTTTCATGGATTGTCTTCGTGATTTCCTTCAATCTTGAGATTTGTGATGAAACTTATCATAGTTGTATCATCTCATGGTATGAAAACACTTTGTTGTATGCCCAACATAATTGCATATCCAACATCTCATTAAGTTATTGGACCTTCCTAAATTTTTCTTTTGAGGACTCTTGCATTCCAATTCTTTCTGACCAAAGTTTTTACAAGAAAAGCAATAACCATGGAAGGTGTTTCCATACTCGAGTCTGTTGTGACATGAAAAGTGTGCCTTTTGATATGTTTCTTGTTTTTGACTTTTATAGATTCCTCCTTTAACAAAGTTCATGGTTTGTATTTGGTTTATGATTTCACTTTTTCCTTTTGAGGAGGATAATCCTTTCTCATGTTTTTGAATGGTGTTCCACTTGCCACCTTCTTCTTTCTTATTGTACCCAAGACTAGTTTTGTCATCGGTTGGTCTTTGACTATTCCAGATCTTATATAGGATGGTTGAGCTATTATGGAATTTGATAGTTTCTTTTGTCTTTTCATTCTTCTTTTTGAGGTTGATAACTTTCAATTCCAACATGTGATATGTTTCTTCTTTTTTAGTTAGTTGGATCTTCAAGTCTTCTTCTATTTCCTTAGCTTCTTCAAGTTGAGTCTTTAGACTGATGACTATTTCTTCTCTCTCACCCAATAATTTTATGCATTTATTAGTTTTGTCATATTTATTCAACTCTTCTGTTTCTTTTTTTAGATCAACAACTTGAGTCTTCAATCTTTTGATTTCTTCCTTGTTTTCTAGATGACTCTTTTTGAGGTTGATGACTTCCAATTCATGCATGTGGGACGATTCTTCCTTTTTAGTCAACTGGATCTTCAAGGTTTCTTAACTTTTCTTAGCTTCTTCAAGTTGAGTCTTTAGACTATTGACCATTTATTTTGTTTCTTCTAATTATTATGTGCATTTATTGACTTTTTCATATTCCTTCAACTCGTTCATTTCTTTTGTTAGATCAACAAATTCAATATTTGATCTATTGATCTCTTCATCTTTGTCTTCTAGATGAATATTTTGTTCTTTCTCCTCATGGTTGTTAGATTGATCTAATTGTTGTAGTAGAAGCATATTTTTCTTTTGAAGTTTTTCCAACTCTTCTAGAGTGCACATAGTTGTGTATTCGAGATTGTCAAGAGCCTCGACATGAGCTTCAATATATATACCATTTCCTGGTTCCATACGAATCTCTTCTAATGAATCTATAACATCAGTCTTAAGATTCAATATTGTTTCTTTAGTGATTACTTAGGTATGCATCAATTCCTTGATGGAGTTGTCTTCTTCATTGATGTCTAGGAATTGCATCAATTCCTTGTTCAAGTTGTCTTGTTTATTGATGAATGGGGATTGCATCAATTCCTTCATGGTATTTTCTTCTTTTTCTATTTTTTGTACTTTAATTTTATAAGAACTCTCTATATGGAGCCATAATACTTTAGCAGAGGTGCAATGTCCCATATTTTCTTTGATTTGTTCAGACAGTCCATTGTGGATTTCTTTTAATGCCATTGAATTGTTTCTCTTTTCTTCTTTTGCAGTTTTGGATTTGTTCTTTGAGGTAGTTAAGTACCAAGGCTTACTCACTATTGAGTCCCAAACTCCAGATCCTCTTGACTTCAGATATATTTTCATTCTTTCCTCCATGAAGAGTATTATGTTCCATCAAATAAAAGAGCTTCATTTATGGAGAGAGCCATTTGTTCATCCATTTGTGTGTTTAGTAGGATATTCCTTCCAGTGATTAGAATTTTTTTCTTTGAAGAGACCTTTCTCTGATACCAATTGTTGAAACACACACTTACACTGAGAGGGGGGGTGAATTAGTGTCTAGAACTTTCGACTACTTTTCACACGTTCATAGATTAGCTAAATTAACTGAATAAGATATATGCAATTCAATTAATTAATCATAACATATAAAGCACAAATTGTATGAATATTCTTTTATTTATTTAACTTGTATAAATACATATAAAATCAATCCCTTAATATCTTCAACTTCAATTGAATATGATAGATCCAATTCTCTTATACAAGACCCAACTTGTAGTTCTCAGATCAAATTGGTAAACGAGGAATCCAACCCTCATAACAATGCCCATCTTGTTGATCTCAGACCAACTCAGATGTGAGGAATCCAACCCTCATGACAAGACTCATATTGTAAACAGGCACCAACCTAATAGAATGAACTTTCATTCAATCCATTATATATATATATATATATATATATATATATATATATTCACCAAGACACACTCTTCCTTTCATATTCATTTACTTATATAGTCCTCCAAAGGGTGCCACTTTGAAACAATGTTTCATTTTGGAATGAAAGATTGCACCCCTTCATTTAATTAACACAAATGGTTACTTTTATTAATTAATTTTGGTACACCAATTTAGACAACAATTTTCATATGAATATTATGGAGTGATGGAAACGAATTTTAAAATTCTACGACATAGGTTTTTTGCATAAAATTTCCAATTAGCCAACACTTGATAAATTTCCAAAGAAAGTGTGCAAGGTGGCTGGTACAAGATTTTCTTTGAAGGAAACTTGCCCATATTTTCCTTTCGTCGTCGGATGCCAGATCGAATTCAGTACATATTACCTTTTTGTGAATGTCTTAATCGGCCTCAACATATCTCCTTTGTTGGTGATTATTTAAACTCAACTTGTAAACATTTTACTTAATAGTTATATTAAAATCGGTTCCCTCTCAGATGCTAGTCACTAAAGATTTGATTTGGTATCACCCTTTTTTGTATTTGCTTCCTCATTCGACCAACAAACATATTTTTGGTCGACTCAACTAGGAGAAATTTTGACTTGAGTATTTCAATTCTAGTCGACCCATCTTGCTTCAGCCTCGATCCAATTTGTATTTAAGTTTGCTTTGAATTTAACCTTTAGGTTACTTCTTTCTTGGACCGACTCGGCATGGAAGAAAAACGACTTGACAAATTCGAATTTATTCATATCGAAATGCTTTGGACAACTTGTATTTCCCGACTCAATTTTCCTTTGACTTTGACCTTCAGTTTTTTGACTTGTCTTCGACTTATATTGAAATCGATTGACTTGTCTTCGACTCATCTTGAAATTGATCGACTTGTATTCGAATCATCTTGAAATCGATCGACTTGTCTTCTCCAACTTCCATCAATATGCAGGCTTCCAGTTCGTCAAATTGTATTTGACTCGTCTTGTAGTCGATCGACTTATAGATAGTCAACCTTATTGTTTTTTGAATCGACTCGACTTGTGACTCGATGGTGTCAATGCTTCCTCACTAAACATTCACCATTGACATTTTTTCTCATCTATGGACTCTTCTTCAATTGATATTTTCTGAATCACTTTTAATGAACCATATCTTATTAAATTCGTTATTTTTAATTTGTATGCATCCATATTGGATTATCCATTTACCTTTTTTATCTGGACAATTTATTCACAGTTCCTTCTTTTGTGCATGGATGTTAATGACACAATATCAACCTTATACAATATAGGATGAGCGTATCAAGCTCATACAATATATTAGTCAATATTATATTTCTACTGATATTCAATTCACCTTCATAACATTATGTCCAATATTGAAAATCCTTGAAATTCAAGTCACCTTCATAACTCTATGTCCAATATTTGCAATACTTGACATTTGAGTCACCTTCATAACATTATGTCCAACCTGCATAACATTATTTCCAATATTGACAATGCTTGACATTCAAGTCACCTTCATAACAATATGTCCAATATTGACAATGCTTCTCAAACCAATCAATCAATGACACTTCACCTATTTATCAAGGTCAACATCAATGACAACCAAATTTCCAATAGAGTCAACACCATTCTCTGAACACACTGGAGGAAACAATCAATGACCTTACCATCAAAATTAAATCCACAAGCATAAGAGAATGTACGGTTGAGGTAGAGCCCACTTGCATGAATGAGATGATGGAGTGTGTTATTCCATCGCTCTTCATTCACACCCCATATCTAATCTCTCTTGGTGAGTCATTCTGCCCCCTTTTTTTCATAGTATCGATTGATAGCTTCCTTGGCCCTATCCATGGCCTCATACAAGTAGCGCATTACGATCTTCTCACCATCAAACAATTGAAGAACCTTTACCAAAGGTTCATTAATGGTACATACCTCACCTACTCCACTCCAGAATATTTGGTCATGTCTCACAAGTTGGGCTATGGCTTGCCCATTTTGTTTGGTACTATAGTAAGAAGAAGCCCAATCATCATAAAGAAACATTCTTTGTAACTAGAACATACTCTTGAGGAGTGACTGAAGAGAAATGAAGCTGGTGGAAAAATGTGTGATCACGGGACGCACAAAATCTCTATTCCCTGTGAAACATCTCATGAGTGAAAGAAAAAATGTGTGATTATATATAAATTTTGTCACATTTCAAGATGAATCAATGATTTCCATGATCCAAGGAAGTTTTCCCATGTCCTCTAGCATCAAATCAATGCAATGGGTGGCATAAGGAATTTGGTACAAGCATGGATACTTATTTATAAGCATCCTACCAACACCAAAATAATTAATATCATTGTCTGTGATGACTTGGACAACATATTGCGTTCCTATCTCTTAGATAAATCCATCCAACAACTCACATAATAATTGTGCATCTTTTGTATATGCACTTGCATCAACACTTTCAACAAACATTATCCCCTTGGGACAATTAACCAAGACGTTTATAACTAACCTTCCCTTCCCATCATTACACCCATTTGAAATCACAGTGCATCCGGTGGTCTTCCATGTTTCCTTGAGTTGAGCTAATAGTTTTTTGCAATTGGCCTTTTCCCCTTGAAGGAGATGCCCTCTCAAATCCTGATAGGAAGGGCCCTTATACCCTGTGCCAACAATTGCAGTAGCTTCAAAAATGGAATGGTAAAAGGGGTTATTGGAAATATTAAAAGGTATATCACTCCAAAGAAAGCATTTGGCCACAAGCTTGTCGACCTACTCCTTCCCTTTTATTTTAATCAATGATTGAATAGAAGGTTCCCCCATAGGTGTTGACCTTCGACACAAAGAAAGGTGAGTTCAATTGTAGAATTTGAGGCCCTTGAGGGCCTTGTGGCTGAGGAGTGGGATTGTGGTACAAGTCCCCCCTCAGAGGAACTTGTTACAATGTTTCTATTTGCAAGTTCAAGCTATTTTTTGTAAGCCTTGGTTGCATCCCTCTTATTATCCATATCAATAAGTGATTGGTTTGAAACATGCATAATTTCCAGGGTACTATTTGGAAAAAATTCCACATCAAACCCAGTGATTTTGGAAAGTGTTAGCACTACGCATAGTTTATAATACCCTTGCTTCAATTTATCTATGACTAATAAAACCAACCAGACACCGACCCTTTTGGCATCAACCGCTTGCATAGATAAAGTCTCACCTAAGATATCTATAAGGACTGCGAGAACCATGCTTCTACAGTAGTAAGGGAATGGGAGGAAATCATTCGGTTCATTCTTCCTTATTATTTATGTTCATGTAATTTTATCCTTATTCTGCATTAACTTACTCAACAACTTAGATTCATATTATCAATATATTCCATAGTAATGCATAGACTCATTGTTTTACTAGTTATGAATATTACGCCATGGTTAAACATTAGACAAATCTAATATACTATGCATCCAAATAGAATCACATAAGCAATCACATAAACAACATACGACACAATATTTAACATGGTTCACCCAACTATAGGCTACATCCATAACGACTGACTTCTTTATTATTCTTTTTTTTAGTGCTTCAGGCTTGCGCACTACGCTTACAAAGATGTATCATGTTCATATTTCTCTTATCCTATCCTAGCAACTCTATAGTGCAAGACACTCTCTCTCTGCATCATCCCTTACATTCATACACAAATTTTGCTCGTTTACAGACTAATAAAAAGAACCAAACATACCACAACAAAACATAACATGACATAACCCTCAATATCAAACCCCTATTCTCCCTACCAGTTACATATTTATACACTATAATTAAAATACCCTTTAGTGGAGATTTTTGTGGACGCCCATATACAAATAGACCAAAAATCCATTTATAGCAGAGGACACTCGTAGAGGCGAGTGGGCAAAGGTTTTAGCGCATGTTTTTTTACGGTGCTTTTATAAAAACATAACGCACCGATGCATTTTTTTACCATGGACGTACCGGTGCCATCAAAACGGGCACACCTTAGTAGTGTTATTTCAAACAAAATTATACTCTGGTGCTCTACGTAAATACTAACGCACCGGAGCACACAGTTTCTCTCAAAAATTACACACAATGGCAGGGTTATTTTTTTAATTTTTATATATGATGGTGCACTACTTAAACATGAATGCACCGATGTGCACAATTTGTCTCAAAACATGTCGCACTGCGGTAAGTTTTTTTAAAAATATACTTCGGTGCGCTACTTACTATAGACGCACCGGGGTGTCTAAGAATTGAGCGCACCGTAAAATGGTTAAATTAATAAAAAATGCCAGCCGTAAAATTCATTTTTACACTTTTCAGTGTTGTAGATCTATCAAGCAGTGGTGCAACATTTTCTTCTCTGAAACACCTTACACCAGTGCAACGTTTTCCTCTCTAAAGTGCCCTTAAAGACTCAAGTATTTGGTGAACTCCCAACTAATGGACTATATAACAAAATTGTAATCTATATTAGTTGGTAATTCACAATTGTGTGTGATTATGATGAAAATTTGAGTTCTTATGTCCATGATGTCCATGATGGGAATATTTCTCCATTGGTACCTGATACTATCTAGATCACCCTTCCCATATTTCCATCAAGTTTTTCAATGCATATTATAACCCTGTGTGATCGTGTCATCAATGATCATAACCTTGCATGATCTTCAATGATAATAACCTGTGTGATCTCATTGTCAATGATCATAACCTTGATCTCGTCGTCAATGATCATAACCATTTCTTAAAATACTTATCTATAATCATTTCATGTTTATAATATAGTTGGGAGTTCACCAAATCCTTGAGTCTACAACATGCACAGTCTAGCAAAATTCTAATCTATATTATTGAAAATTTCTAATCTATATTATTTTCTAATTCACAATTGTGTGTCATTATGACGACTATACTATTTTAAGATAAGTTAAGATGAATATATTATTTTCTGTGCAAATAAATTTCAGGTAACTTTTAAAGCATAGTGGTTCATATATTTAAACTAAACGCATCGATGCTTATACAATCCTAAAAGGGCGCACCGTGGTAGGGTTATTTAAAAAAAATATAATTCGGTGCACTACGTAAAAATGCAAGCACCAATGCGTTTAATAATATAGCGCATTGTGACAGGGTTAAATAAAACAAATTATGCACCATTATAGGATTATTTCAAAAAAATATAATCCAGTGTGCTCCATAGAATAGGGACGCACTAGAGAGCACCGATGCACTAAAAGGGTGCACCGTGGTAGGGTTATTTGTAAAAAATATAATCCGATGTGATACGTAAATATGGAAGCACTGGTGCATTTATTAATCGAGTGCACTAGAACAAGGTTTAAATAAAAAAAAATATCGGTCGTAAAATTCATTTTTACCCTTTTTAGTGCTATAGAGCTCTCAAGTACCGGTGCAAATTTTTCCTCTCCAAAGTTCCCTTCCATCGATGCTTCCCTTTCTTTCCTTCCTTATGTTTTTTTTTGTGTGTGTGGCTTTCGAATTTTTCCAAACGGTGGGAAAATTTGGTTTTCTTGACTACATGGAAACCATGCCTCCCCAATGACAAAATGCTGAGGTAATGTCTTTGTTTATTTATAACTTAAGTTTTTAGCGGATTAAAATTCAAAATTGAGTTAAATTTCCATTGTTTTAATTTATTTTTTATGCGCGGTGCATTTGAGTCATTCAACTCGCATCAAGGCCGGTGCACCCTGAAAATTTGCAGTGTGCTCTTAAACAAAATACCACATTTTTATGCAGTATGTTGGTAAACATTAATGCATTGGTGCATCCATTTACCGATGCTCTTCATAAAATAATATAGATAATTTGGGCGGTGCGTATAATTACCATTAACCCACCGGGGCGTTACGATAAATGATGCACCACATGAATCTGATATATTATTTTACATGGTGTGTTGGTAAATGTGTGCACTGGTGCATTAATATTGACCAAATCACCACCATAAAAAAATGTGTTAGTGTGTTTCGGTGCAGCATGTAAATTTTTAGAGTGCATCGTTCGTGGTGCCAGCCGAACAACTTGAACGTACCGCCGAAAAAAATTAGAGGAAAAATGAAAAAGTTTAATAATTGTCAATTTTAAAAAAATATTGGTGTGGTGCATATCCTTTCCTAAAAAGCATTAGTGCATGTAGGGAAATTAGACGCACCACCTTAACTAATGCTTTAAAAATTGTTTTACGGTGCTTTAGGATTTCAAGTTGTTATTATTTTAGGTGGCATGTAGGATAACCTTAATGCACTAGTAAGTGTAATAACCTTAATGTGACAGTGCGGTAAGTTTATACAAGGCACCACATAAAATAATATAAAAAAAATTCTATGGCGGACTGTGGACAGTGCTCACAATTATTGTACGCACTGTGGGCAGTGTTTGACTATTTTTAGGGCACACTGGTAATGAAATTTACTAACTTTTTGAAGGAAGTTATTTTTCCATATTTATAAATAAATTTCTCATTTAGTATATTTTTTGTATGTTTTATGTATGAGGAGAATGTATTTCATATGTTAATTATGCAGAGTTGTTAGCGGAGAGAGTAACAATAGCAACACGAGTAGAGGGTTGACTTGTATAATATTGTACGGTATTGGGAGGTGAGTTAGAGGGAGAGGGATTTCTACCCTCACCCTATTACTGCAGTGAATCATGTTCTCTTGAGGAATGTAGGCCTCCTTAAGTACTATGTGGAGGATACATCCCTAAAGAGGCACTTTGGGTTGTTGGTGCAACTGATCCATCGATGGGATGTCCATCAAAAAGATTTTCATGTGGGTCTGGATCAGTGGTACCATCCCACTGAGGAGGATATGTATTTTATCACTTGACTATCCAGAAGACTAGAGTATTTTCCCAAGTTCCCTGATGTCCCAATAGGTATTGATGTAGAGAGTCAACTCATGTACTCTCAGCGATATATTTGGGTTGATGTACTGTCCCCAACTAATTTTCAAGTGTCTGGTGGATAGCTGATTTTTAGGTGCCTCTCACTATTAGTGACAACCATTTCACACTTTACTAGTGATGGGAAGTGTAGTAGTTGCATTATTTTGTATTATTTTGATTCTTTGGTACAAAGGCCACGATGTATTAGATGGTGTTCCATTTTTTTTTAGCAGTTTTGTATATCTCTAGATAGATGTCGAGCTATGATACATGGGAGGGTGAACTTCACTTTCACTTCAAAGTTGTTTTGTTTATTTTTTGAGATTCTTTTGGAGACGAGGCCTATTTTTTTCCATCATCCTTCTAGGTCGATGACTCAAGTGCAGATGCACATGTGGGGCAAGATGATGCCCAAGAGGGGCCATCTGGAGTTTTTGACCAGGATTTCCACTGACGCACTAGGGATAATACCTAGTGAGGTTGGTCACATGTTTGTGATGGTGACGTGTCCTTATGCAGGGTTGGATTGGAGAGGATGTTTGAACATTCTCTTCACACCAGATGATCCACTAGATGCTAGAGGTAATATTAGTGTTTTGTTTAAATTAACATAGTTTCATTTTATTGTCTTACTTAATTAGACTAAAATTAATTCTAAATGTTGGAGATACTTCACACAAACCTAGGATTTATTTTTCCTAAGGTTTTCCCTATTTTTATTAGTCATTATTAAATATCCTATATTTTAGGGAGACTATTCCTCTAGGAGAATATTCTCTTCATTTCACACTTCAGTTTGATCAGTTGAGTGGAGTCTAGATGCCACATTGGGATTATCACCATGAAACATTGTGATCATCACTAACTAATGCACATTTTCCTTGGGATCATCACCAGACTAGCACATTACTCATGATTCACTAATCTCCTCCTCACTTCACTATGTTTTAGTGAGTTAACTGAAGACTGGTAGACTATTTAACTCATACTAGGTGGACATTCACTCCCATAACTACCCAAGAGACTAGACTAGGTGCCAGTTTACTCTCGTAACTGTTGGTGTGTGTCCAAATCATCATAGAACACCACTATGGTGCATTGGATTCTTCTCCATTGCACATTAGTTGAGTTATGCATAGTATATAATGTGTAAATTATCATTCATTCATTTGGTTAATGAGAATTCTTCCATTGTTTCTCTCTTGCTTCTCTTTTCTCATATTTTCTATGAAACTTTGTATTTCAATTCCCATATAGATCTATTATGTGCAGGTTCAACACATTTACATGGTATCATATCCAACAAACTACTAGAGAAAAGACAGACCAAATTATTTTTGCAAGTACCGAAGATTGAAGAAAACGGAAAAATGGAATTTCGAAAATAATTCATTCTTACACCTTACAATTTATTTGCATGGAAGTAGAAGACGATAATTCATCTTTGAAGTAGAGGATTATATAGGTTAACCATGAACAAAGATATAGAACCAACATCATCCATTGAAAAATCCAAGTATCCAAATCAAATGAATGAATCGTTCAAAACAATTTGCAATCTCATTTCTCTTGAAATCCTCTTTCACATATCCTCCTGAAAAACCCCTAATGAAGCCTGGACCACTATGGAAGGGATTTTTTGAAAATAGGATGATATGAGTGGACACATTCTCTAGGTGGAATTTCTCACATTGGATCCAAAAACCTTCGACAATCTCCAAGATTTGTTTACCAAATATAAGGATTTGTTGTTGCAACTCAAGGATTGCGGGGCTGATACATGTAAGGAGGAGAAATAGATGGTTCTAACCATTCTCTCCAAAATTGATCCAGAATACTCAGTGTTTGTATCCAAATTTCATTCATTTAGGTTCACCTCTAGATCTACCTGGATGATGCCCTCTCTTGAGGCTTTTATCGAATATCTGATACAAGAGTAGAACAAGCTCATCAATATGGGAGAAATCAAAGGCCCAAAGGCACATTCACGTACTGTGCAAGATGGAAATGGTCATCACTATTATAAATCTAAATACAAATACAAAAGGAAATCACATGCAAATCCAAATAAGGAAGGGTACTCAAAACCCTTCAATGATGCCTCCGGATCCAAAGGTGGAAAGGGAAGAAAAGGGGAGAAATGCACTTACTTCCATAAAGGATTCCATCTTGAATCTGCATGTATGCAGAAAAATATAGATCTAATGACCCAAATACTTCAACAAAACAACCTTGAATATCACATCCTCGAGGGTGCCAAGAAGAAGAATCCAAAAGATCATAATCCCAAGAAAGGAAATTATATCCATGTTTGATTTCCAACAACTCCTCTCCTGATGCTTGGATTGTAGATTCATGTGCATCACACCAGATGGCTACAAAAAAACAAGTCTATTTTTCATTGGATGCATGCAAAGGTCATCCTATTTTGATGGGGGACAACTCTCCTGTCAAGGTCACCCACAAAGGAAGAATTGAACTCACAAATGAAACCTTCGAGAATGTGCTACACATTCCCAAACTTTCCATCAATATTATCTCCATGTATTAGATGAAAAACTCTGACACTGGAAAGAGAGTCATATTCAAACCTAATGCAGTGGATATCTATGACATGCAAACTAGTTCCAGGGTTTATACCGGTGAGGTAAATAATCATTCTAGACTCTACACATTTTCTAAATTTATTAAACTAGATTCTGCATTATTGCTTACTCATGTTGATGAAAGCAGTAGGATATGGCATAGAAGGTTAGGTAATTTAAATTTTAGATATATGAAGCAACTTAGCAAGCAGGGAATGGTTGATGATTTGTGAGGGGTGTGTTCTTGGAAAACACCCTCAAGAGAAATTCGACAAAGGAAAGATTCATAAGGCTTCCTCTCCTTTAGATATGATCCATAGTGACCTCATGGACCCTTTTCCACATCCATCAATCAATACTCTGCAGTAAAACAAAGTTTTTGAGCAGAAAAATAGATCTCTAAAAGAGATGGCATATTGAATGCTACATGTAAAGTAACTTCCATAGATATTATGGGTTGAAGAACTTAATTGTGAAACCTACATCCAAAACATATCTCCCCATAGATCTGTCAAGGATAAGACCCCCTACGAGGCTTGGAGCGACCTCAAACCATAAGTGACCCACTTTTGTATTTTCGGTTCATGTGCATTGGCCAAGATTCCCTCTGAGAAGAGGAAGTCACTTGATCCACAGAGCGTAGAGTATACCTTTGTTGGATACCTAACGATGTGAAGGGATACAAACTCATTGATCTTTCCTCGAACAGGCTCATCATTGATCAAAGTGTCAAATTCGAGGAAAGTGTCTCTCATGTACCTCAACAGCCACACGTAGACACTTTTTTTCTTCCACCTATCACAGATGATGAGCATGCACATGTTGAATCTTATTCATATGAGAGTTCTAATTCATAGGATTCAGATGATCCAGATACATAGTCAGTACAATCAGATACAGATTCAGTGCATCCAGATGAAGATGCAGAGCCAGAGAAAAGGCCCAGGTGGGCCAATACTACTATTCAGGACGTAGGGGACCTTGTTGGGGATCTAAATGATACTAGGAGGACTCGATATGCTTTCGAGGAGCCTCCTATTTCACTCACTTCCACTGAACCAATGCCTCCTAGGCATATTTTCTTGGTTCAATCTTCATATCCACAGTCTTAAGGAGAGGCTATTGGAAATCCATTTTGGGAATCCACCATGTAGGAGGAGTAAAAATCCATCCTCAAGAACCAGACTTGGGATCTGGTTCCCCTTCCCTTAGGAAGGAAACTTTTTAGGTGCAGATGGGTCTACAGGACCAAGAGCGCAGTAAATGGACAAATCAACAGATACAAAGCCAGGCTAGTTTCCAAAGTCTTTCAGTAGGTGCATGGCATTGACTATGATGAGACCATCTCTCTAATAGAGAATATGGATTCCATACATTTGGAACTTTCCATTGTGACAACCAAGGGATGGGAATTCCATCAGATGGATGTGAAGAATGCATTTCTTCACAATGATCTCTCTGAGGAGATCTATATGGAGCATCCCTAGGGATTTATGCAAGATTCATCTTTGGTTTGTCGAATGGATAAGTATACTTATGGATTCAATAAGTGTCTGAGAACATGGTATGCCAAGATGGAATCCTACCTATTGTCATAGAACTTTGTACATTGTAAGTCAGACCCGAATGTTTACATTCTCAGGATGGATGATTCACTTCTACTCCTAGTTCTGTATGTTGATGATTTGATGATCACCGGTTGCTCGACTTCAGTGATTGCTGCATTCAAGAGGATTCTGCATGATAGGTTCTTGATGAAGGACATGGGTCTACTACATTTATTCCTTGGACTTGATATCAGTCAGGATGCATCACGCATCAAATTGTCTCAGGCCAAGTATGCATGATATCTCCTTGAGAGATTTCACATGATAGACTGCAAGTCTACCTAGACTCCTTTCCTATCAGGAGTTAGACTTGAGGATGGTGGGGAAAATCCATTATTTTTCAAAAAACTATACAGACATCTAGTGGGGATCTTGTTGTATCTCACAAACTCCAAACCAGACCTCTCCTATGCACTTGGAGCAGTATTCGGGTTCATGCAGGAGCTCCATGAGCTACATTGGAAGGATGCAAAGTGTATCCTTCAATACATATAGGTAACCATCACCTTTTGGATTCACTATGAAGTAGAATCTACATTGGACCTCATCGGGTTCACTAATTCTAACTAGGATGGTGATAGCATTGAACACAAGTCCACATCTGGTTACTCACTTAATCTTGGTTCTGGGTCGATCTGTTGGTCGAGCAAGAAGAAGATTATTATTTCTCTATCTTCAACCAAGGAAGAGTACAGAGGGGTAGTTAACATAACCATTCAGGCTATGTGGCTACACCACTTTATCATTGAGTTGGGAATTCTGTTTCATTGGTCGATCATCATCTGGCATGACAACCAGAGCACTCTGAAGTTCTCCAAAAATAAAGTTTAGAGGCAACATATAAAGCACATCGAGATCCACATGCACTACATCTGTAACTTAGTACACGAGGGGATCATCGACTTGCATTTATTTCTTTCATCAGAACAAAATGCATAAATCTTCACCAAGACCTTCATTGAGCAAAATTTCCATTCTCTAATTAGTCATCTTGGAGTGAAGGGCACAGTTTCCTAGCAACTTTCAATTCTTCTTTTTACATACATTGTGCTTTGAGGGTGGGGGGGTTCCCATGAGGTTTTCCTTCTTTCCTCATTTATTTCAGTGTATCTTTTGTATTTGGGTAACTAACAAGCCCTTGTTGCCATGACCCATTCTTTATTTTGACCATAGTGATGTTCAGAGGGGGTGTTGGAGATACTTCACACACACCTAGGATTTATTTTTCCTAAGGTTTTCCCTATGTTTATTACTCATTATTCAATCTCATATATTTTAGGGAGAATATTCGTCTAGGAGAATATTCTCTTCAATTCACACTTCATTTTGATTAGTTGAGTGGAGTCTAGATGCCACATTGGAATTATCACCATGCAACATCGGGATAATCACCAACTAATGCGCATTGTCCTTGGGATCATCACCATACTAGTGAATTACTCATGATTCCCTGATCTCCTCCTCACTTCACTATGTTTTTGTCAGTTAACTGAAGACTAATAGACTAGTTAACTCGAACCATGTGGTAGTTCACTCCCGTAACTTCCTGAGAGACTAGACTAGGTGGACGTTTACTGCCGTAATGGTTGATGTGTGTCCACATCACTCTAAACCACCACTATGGTGCATTTGATTCTCCTCCAATGCGCATTAGTTGAGTTATACAGAGTATATCATGTGTAAATTATCATTCATTCATTTTGTTAACGATAATTCTTCCATTCTTTATCTCCTTCTTCTCTTTTCTCATATTTTCTCTGCAACTATGTATCTCAATTCCCAACTAGATCTATTATGTGCAGGTTCAACACATTTACACGAACATGTTCTTTAACTTGTTTTATTAAATTGTTTAATGAAATTGTGTAATTATTGTTATGTACTATATATTTTGTAGATATTGGCACATTCCTTAGGGATGCGTCTGCTCCCCCACTATATGTCGATGAGGATATGATGCTTGAGTCCATGGTGGGTCAGGTTCCTCAGGTGGAGATACCCGACGACATGCATCGTAGGTTGGATACTAGATTCAAGTTGGAGTTGGGTGACCGATTCTGTGCACTTTTGGTTGAGTTGGGAGTCTTCCCTATGTTGATGTGAGACATCAGGGAATATCCTAGGATCTTGGTGCTTTGGAGGGAGATTCCACATGATATGATTCCTCTCATGTGTCATATCATCAAAGATTCTAGGCTACTAGCAGCGAGGAGGGCTCTTGATGATACACACTCTTCCTCTAGTACCTGTTCGTCTAGTACCCCATCGATGGATGAGGGTGGTCATGATACTTCTCCACATCCTCCTCCTCCTCCTTCACCTCACCCATATGAGTCAACAACACCTATTCCTCCTCCTCCTCCTTCACCTCACCCAGATCATGAGCAAGAAGTACTTATATTTCTTTCTCCTCCTCCTCCTTCAGCTCACCCAGATGAGCAGGAAACACATATTCCTCCACTTCATGTTTCTCATCAGAGAGTTGACCAAACACTTCCTCCTAACCATCCATCATATTCTACTACAGACCATGCCTCTACTATTGTTGTAGATATGATTATCTCATCAGTGGACCAGATATGTTATAACAATTATTTGACTTGTTCATGATATATATATATATATATATATATATATTATATATATATGGGGCATTTTTTCTGTTCATGTTGATGTACTTAATTTATATGTTGATGTTGATGTGCATATTGCTAGGTCATGTTAGATATGTTTGTTAAATGTGCTCTATAGATGTGTCTGTTATAACAATCTTCATTAGATGTGCAATTTTCCTATTGACCATGGTGATGTACTTAAATAATTTATATGTTGATGTGTACATTGTTAGGTCATGTTAGATATGTTTGTTAAATGTGTTTGATAGATGTGTATGTTAAATGATTCTTGTTATATGTGTGTGATGATTGTTGGTCACTATAATTGCTTAATTAATTTCAAACAACCAAGTGAAACATAAATTATCAACCCAGGGAAGTCTTTTGTTTCAAAGATAGCTGCGCACTATATATGCTCAATTCCAAAAGCACTTAGTGTTGT
>ML808198.1:151783-167301 GCA_009831015.1 Picea engelmannii | reverse complement strand
AATTGTTACTTATATAATAGCTTCCACATGAATTGTTACCAAGGATTCTCAACGTACTTCATCTTTTCAGATACATTACTTGACTAGAAATCATCATAATAGTAATCCTTATCTTTTTATTCTTCCATAGGTGTTGTTTCACTAAGAATCTTATCTTCTAAATAATAGATATACATGAACTATGTAAACATGGTATGTAAAAGGACTATGTTACAAAAGAATATTGTTACCTTGAATAGAAGAAGAAATCTGCTTCATCTTGTTTGACTTTCTTTGAGGGTTCCTTTTCTTCGGCAACTATTGATTCATGTGTTTCCTTCCTTTTCTTTAACTCAGGATAGTGATTCTTGTAGTGACCAGATTTTCAACAGTTGAAGCATTGTATTTTTGACATATCCTTCTCTTGATTTGGTTTCTTCCTTGAGTCAAACTTCTTCCTATTCCTGAATTTCTTGAACTTTTTTGTGTAGGTTTGATCATCATATTTCCTTTGGAATTTCTCTTTTTCACTAATCCTTGATTCTTCTTTTGCACATCAAGTCCAAAGTTCTTCAAATGTGGGATACTCCTTTCTTATGTCCATGCTTGCGGAAAATTCATCCCATGTCTTGGGAAGGCCATTGAGTACTATATTTTCCAATTCCTTCTATGAAATGATTGCTTCAATAACTTGTAGTTGATCTCTTAACTAAGAGATTCTCACAAGGTATGATTTTATGTTGTCATTATCATTCATTTTCATGTCACGGAGCTCATTCTTTAGACACATTACTTGTCTAATGTTTCTAACTGAGAAGAGGTTAGATAGGGAATCATACATCTTATTAGATGAGTCAATCTGAGAGATGTAGGGTATCAAGTGGTATTTTACAGAGTCCACTATGATACTCATGGAATTGATGTCATTGTCCTTGAATTTCTCCATAATTGCAACGTTTTGAGGTTCCTTCTCTTTTCCTTCTTCAAACTGTGGTTCCACGATCTTTCATTTCACGATATCTAACACTTTGTTCTTGGCAAGGATGAGGTCAATCCTTGTCTTCCATGCCCTAAAGTTAGAAGCCCCTTCTAACTTGTTTTCTGACTTCATAGAGTAATTCATGACTGCTTTGACTTGTTCAACCTTTGACTTTGACCAAAAAATCAACCTTGACGTCTTAACTTGTTGAGAGTACCAGGAGATGTGCTAGGATAGGGCACACTAGGATATCTAGAAATTAGGTCAATCTCTTCACTTAAGGTGCCTCAACAAGAGGGTTAGGGTTTCGTTGCTGCAGTAAAAACTTCAACTTCAACTGCAACTGTAACTGAGAAAACCCTCCCAATATATCGTCCAGGGGTTAGATTGTCTAAATATAGTATGGGCCCATAACCTATTAGAAAAGTATGTGTGATCATTTAACCATAGACAATATAGCAATATTGTCACCCAACCATAGGCAGAAGCCACCGCCGAGCACCTTAAACTTGACATAGAATAATTATGGAAGCAAACCCTATGCATAATATCCAATCAATGTAGAATACATCTCTCCAGAGCTAGTGCACAAGGAAGAAAGTCCAAACCATAACAAAGATAAAGTCCAAGCCTAAAACCGAAAATAAAAGTTCCAGTAGTTGCAGCTATAGCTACTCTCCAGACTTGCACACTTACTAAATTTATGTAGTGTGCACTAGATTTCTGCAATTGTGAGTTGTGTGTGTACAAATGAGCTCTATAATCTTGTATTTATAATGTTGTTTCTTAGTTGTTTGGATCGTCTTCTCTTTCTGGAGGCTAAAGACTCAATATTAAATTATTTTCTTTAGTCGACTTGTCTTCTATGGTTATATCCAATGCTTTAGGATTTGTTCTTGCTTCCCATAATATTCTATTCTTGTCAAGGTTACACATGGAGGTTAATACCTCTCCTAGATACCATAAAATCAACACCCTGTCCCACTTGAAGATGGGATCATAGCCTCAACTACACTAGATGAAACATTTGGTCCCAACATGGTGGGTGTTATAAAAACAGGACCATGGAGCAATAAAATAAAACAAATGCGGAAACAAAAAACATAAGATACACAATACAATAGAGACATAGATTTGCGTGGTTCACCTAGTGTGGGCTATGTCCACCAGAGAAATTGTCAGCAACAAATGAAGGGATACAACCTACAACAAAACCCGTTGTAACTTCATCTTCTTTCTCTCACAGTCTCCTCTCTCATAATAAAATACTCGCCATAATTCATAGCCGCAATACATTTCCCTCATAACAGAGGGTTTCCTTCTAGGGAAAAAACCCTAACATAATTTCTACCATTATATCTGTGACCTTATAATGAATGGTCCAGATTTACAATGAAATAACAATATACATTTACAAGGTAGTTTTTCCTTCGGGGGCTTCGCCCTTGAACCCTCCAGCCAGGGGGATAGCCCCAGTGGACCTCATAGAGGGGGTACCCCCCCTTTGTACTCCCCCATGTGGAAGACTGTACATACTTCTGGGGTGTAAAGTCATCATGGGGTATAAACATGGTTGAAAGAAAGGACCTTTGAATCAGGAAGATAATCAAGCTCCACAACCAATAGTGGGCATATGAGTGAACAAATAAGAAGGCTCAGTAAATATTTCCCTTACTTGTTTCTAGTATAGGGGTGTTTGGATCAATCAAAGGAGGATTAAAATTCTTGGAGGATGTTTGTCTACCACTTCTACCTCGACTAAACTAGTTTCTTCAAACCAAATTTCAATCCCTACAAAGTATTCATCAAATATTTATGTCTTTTAATAGGTGTTTCTTCCCTTGTAATAGGCTCAAGTCCTCGTAGTCGATAGGACCAGCATTCAAAGGAGGATTAAAATTCTGTGGAGGATGTTATCCTACCACTTCTACCTCGACTAAACTAGTTTCTGTTGGACAACTAAGAGGGGGGGTGAATCAGTTGTTACCGTGCTTAAACAATTATGCTTCTTTTAAAATATTTACGAGGCACTCAATGATGATCACAATAATGTAGGGAAATAAACAATGGCACATTCAACATCAGTCACATATATGGGAAACACAGAGACAGATATTTCCCAAGGAAGCCCATATAGGGTAAAAACCTCTTCTTCTTTATACGATAAGTATTATTTACATTCTTTACATTATCATACATATGAGAACCAACTCATTGTGAGGCTACAACCTCTATTTTACAAGATGCAACTTGCTGAGAGCACCAACTCTCTGTTTTTCTCTAGCACCCACTAGAAGGAAGCACCAACTCCCTGGTTTCTCTAGCACCAACTAGAAGGAAGAACCAACTCCCTGTGTTCAATCACCCACTTGAACCTCTGAGGACACCAGTCCTCCCTAGCACCTCCCAACCACCCTGGTTTCTGAATATGAAATACTGAAACCTATTACAGTGATATAGTGTTCAATAACAACTTACCAGTCTCATCACTATTCTGCAAGATTTTGCTACTCAGACTTCCTCACTGTCTTCCAGCATGCATCCATTGCCCATTCTATTCTTCTGTTTTTTTTTATGCTCTGTGCGCCATGTCCATTCACTACGTAGTTATTCTTCTGTTCTTTTCAGATACTGCACTATGATCCTTCTTCGTGCATGAATCAACTTCAACAACAACATCCACAGTGACTCTAGCAACAATAGCCACCGCAACAACACCATCAACAATAACAGCAGTGACCCTACTCTCTTCTTTGTTATACATCCTTATAGCCTCTGTGCTGCTTGTGCATGAAATATTCACCATGCCTTTGCATGCTCACCGTACGCCTAACTCCTCCACAACTCAAGTGCTCTGTCTGATCATCATGGTAACTCTTCAGCTTCTTCGGCGGTTTTACCATGCGTTCAACATCACTGGGTGTTCTGCTGAGATTCCTCAGCTTCTCTGGCAGTTTCGACTTGTCCTCATCTACAACACAGTCGAGATTTTTACCTTTGTTTTCCAGTTACAGACTTTTAATGCTCATCCAATTGTCAATCCCTCTAAGAATCGTCTTCCTTCACTGGAAGAAGCTTGGAGACACTTAATCTCCTTTGGAGATCACACAAAAGTCTCTTCGAATCCTTTGGCAGAGACCATCAATGGTTTCCAGTAGTTCTACTGTGAGGGGAAACATTAGCCCTTCGATCGTGATCAAATTTCCCAGAACCGATGGATTAACTCTGTCATTTTTTATTCGTTTCACACTTTCGCAAGTCGGGGATTCGTCGATGAGACATATTGAATCTCCATGTCATGAGATCTGAAAAGGAGCTTGGTTTCTCTAGCTCCCTCCTTCATCTTCCATCGATGTGACCAATGGTTGTGACCACAGGTTGAGCCAAAACATGTTTCGCATTTTGGCATTTCAAGGTTTCAACATTCCTATGGTAGAGTCTCTTGACGCTCCATGTCCTGATATCTGAAGCTCTAAAATGGAGTCGGATCAACGGTCCACACTCTAAGTGATTCAACAGTCCTGATCTCTTCATGATTTCGTATATCACGATATCAGGGTTCGTGACTTCGGGACTCCTATGGTAGGATTTCTTGCCTCTCCAAATTGTGATTCACGAAAATCTGAAATGGAGTCGGATCGACGGTCCAGATCGCACCTTGATCTGATGGCTACAATTAAATCGTGATTTCGTATATCACGATTTCTACATTCCTGTGGTGGATGTTATTTTACATCTCCAACTCATTTCCAAAACTATGAAGTGATGTAAACCTATTGATGTCACACGTGGATTGACACATGTCAAATAAATGCCACGTGTCACTTTGATTCATGACTTACATGTGCTTGAAATGTTGAATCAGTTTGACACTTGTCATTGCCTGGTTGTGCCACATGTTCTTAGCTGATGTGGTTTGCTGACGTGAATTGGATCAAAGGTCCAAATCTGATCTTGATTCAATGGATCAGATCATAACACGAATTCAACAATCCTGTGGTATTGTTTCTTGCCTCTCTAAGTCGCGATTCATGAAACTCTAAGATAGAGCTGAGATCAATAGTCCATGATCTTGATGAATCTACGGTTGCGATTAAATCACGATTTTGCATATTGCGGTTTCAATGGTCATATTTCTTGCCTCTCCAAGTTGCGAGTTGAGAAACTCTGAAATCGAGTCTCGGATCAACAGTCTCGATCAACACTTGATCTGACGGTCATTGGGAATTGTAAATGGGATCGAACGATAAAAAATGTTGCTTCTCCTCCTGAGCGAAATGTTGCTTCTCCTCCCGAGCTTACTTTGTTCTCCTTACTCTGATCTTTCCATCAATGATCTGCCAACAATCCTCTGCACTATCTCTTCTGAGATTAATCGAATCTTCTCTGCAATGTCTTCTCATAATGCCCATCTATTACATACTTCCTGTACTCATGCCATATTCATTGTTGTACTTGCCATCAATGACAAGCATTCGCTATTTGTTCACTATCTGTTAAATATTTGCCAACAATCTCCCCCTTTGGCATTGATGGCAACACAAGCACCCACATGCATTCGTACTCTCCTCCCAGACTCTGGCAACACAAGCACTCACATGCATTCGTACTCTCCTCCTAGACTCTGGAAACACAAGCACCCACATGCATTCATACTCTCCTCCCAGACTCTTTTCTCCCCCTTTGACATCAATGTCAAAGAAGAAACATGCTCCCCCTGAGTTGTTGCATTAATTTTAGGAGGTAGCAGATATGCAACCAATACAGGACTCCCCCTAACAGGATGGACTCTCTTAGATGTGAGACGGGATGACACCCAACTTCTGTCTAAGATATTCAAATGGTGTCTTTGCTAGAGGTTTAGTAAAGATGTCTGAAATTTGTTCTGTAGTGGGAATGTAATTGACTTGAACAATCTGATTGGTGACTTTCTCTCTCAGAAAATTATATTTTATGGGAATGTGCTTGGTCTTGGAGTGGAATATAGGATTTTTAGACACACTGATGGCACTAGTGTTATCACAATGAATTGGGATCAGTTCAGTGTATTTTACCTCGAAATCTTCAAGTGTCTGAATCATCCATAATACCTGAGTGCAAAAGGTAGCAGCAGCAATGTACTCTGCCTCTATGGTTGATAAAGAAATGGAACCTTGATTTTTACTAAGCCAGGCTACTAAGGAGTCACCCAGGAAGAATTCTCCTCCACTGGTGCTTTTTCTCTCATCAACACAGTTTGCCCAATCTGCATCTGAATAAGCAGTCAGCTGAAGATTTTGATTTCTAAGATACCAAAAACTAGAAGTCATTGTTTCTTTCAAATACCTGAATATCCTTTTGACAGCTTGAAAATGACTCTGTTTAGGTGCAGCCTGATATCTTCCTACCATTCCTACAACATGCATTATTTTTGGGCGATATGTTGTGATGTACAATAGGCTTCCTATCATTGATTGATATGAGCTTTGATCAACATCAGGTGAATCATCATCCTTGCTTAATTTACATCTAGTTACCATAGGTGTACCCACAGGTTTAGAATCTTCCATTTGAAACCTTTTCAACATTTCTCTTAGATATTTTTCTTGAGAAATGAACACCCCTTCGGGCCTCTGAGTAATTTGCAGTCCAAGAAAAAATGACAGTTCTCCTATCATAGACATTTCAAATTCATACTCCATGGAAGAAGCAAACCATTGTACCAATGAATCCTTATTACATCCAAAGATGATGTCATCTACATAGACCAGTACGATGAGTAAATCATTATCCTCTATTTTAATATACAGATTGTTGTCAGTTGTTCATCTCTTGAATCCTTTGTCTTTGAGATATGTATCCAGTCTGTGATACCAGGCTCGAGGGGATTGTTTTAAACCATATAGATATTTCTTCAGCTTGCATACTAAGTCAGGGTTATCAGACAGTTTGAAACCCTCTTCTTGTTCCATATAGACTTCTTCACTTAAATCTCCATTTAGAAAGGCTGACTTGACATCCATTTGGTAGACTTTAAACCTTTTATGACAAGCATAGGCAAGAAACATTCTGATAGCTTCCAATCTTGCTATGGGTGAAAATGTTTCACCAAAATCTAGTCCTTCTATCTGAGCATAGCCTTTATAGACTAACCTTGCTTTGTTCCTGATAACTTTTCCTTGCTCATTCAACTTATTCTTAAAGATCCATTTGGAGCCAATGAAGTTTTTACCTTCAGGTCTTTGAACCATCTCCCACGTATTGTTTTTCTCAATCTAATCAAGTTCATCATTCATTGCTTTGACCCAGTGATCATCTTTGTTGGCTTCATTGAAATTCTTGGGTTCCAGCATGGATATGAGATCTATATGATATTGTTTGGTGGTTTTGATTATCTTTCTCCTAGTTTGTACACCTTTGTCTTTTTCTCCAATTATCTGACTTGCAGGATGATTCTTTTGAATGATTCTCGAGGAGAAATTTGTAGTTGACTGCTGATTTGAGTCTGTCTGAGTGTTTGAGTCTTCATCTAATTTAGAATCTTCATTTTCTGATTCTTGGACCTATTCATCTTCAACTTTAGCTGTGTCTTTTGTAGAAGACTCATTGTTGTATACCTCTCTTGCTGGGATTCCTTTGTCAATTTTTACATCAATACAATCAACCATTTTATGCAGCCTCTTGTTATAGCATCTATATCCTTTACTGTTTGTAGCATACCCTAAGAAGATACCTTCATCAGCCCTGTCATCATATTTTCCGAGGTTCTCATCATTATTCTTTATGTAGCATTTACTCCCAAAGACTTTGAAGTGTTTGATTGAGGCAGGTCTTCCAAACCATAATTCATAAGGTGTCTTGTCACTTTGTGGTCTGAGGTGGGCTTTGTTAATCACATGGACTACTGTGTGTATTGATTCTACCTAGTAGGTTTGACCAATGTTCTTCTCATTCATCATTGACCTGGCCATTTCCTGCACTATTTTGTCTTGCCTCTCAACAACTCCATTTTGTTGTGGAGTTCTTGGGATTGTGTATTCTCTCTTGATCCCATGTTTATCGCAGAATTCCTTGAAATCTCTTGACATAAACTCTCCTCCTTGATCTGATCTTACTGGCTTTAACCTCTTGCCTGTTTGAGTCTCTATTAAAGACTTAAATATTTTAAACTTCTTAAATGTTTCAGTTTTTTCTTTGAGAAACGCAACCCAAGTAAGTCTGGAGTAATCATCGATAATCAACATGAAGTATTTTTCTTTCCATGCGCCTTCCTATCTTGATGGTCCACATAAATCCATATGAACTAGTTGGAGTGGTTTATCTATTGAATTAAATATCTTGGACTTAAATTGTGTCCTGTTTTGCTTCCCTACTTGGCAGGGTTTACACATTGAATCTTGGGGCTTTGATATCCTAGAAAGATCTTTTACTACCTCGAGTTTTTTGAGTTTGATTAAGTGGTCAAAGTTTAGATGTCCAAGCCTCCTATGCCATAACCATATTTCATCATGTCTTCTTATATGACATTCTTCTCTATTTTCTTTCAGCACATATACATTATTCTCTGTCCTTATGCCTTTGGCCACCACTTGTCCTGAGGTTACAGATTTTATCTTGCAGTCCTTAGATGTGAACACCACTTCACATCCTCTATCACACATTTGACTTACACTGAGAAGATTATGTTTCAGCCCATCTACAAGGAGAACATCTTGGGCTTTTCCTTTTCCATTACTTAAGCTCACCATCCCTTTGCCCTTTATTTTCCCTGGAGCATCATTTCCAAAGGTTACGTTTCCTAATTTTCTTTCACTTAGAGATAGAAACTTGACTTTGTATCCTGTCATGTGTTTGGAGCATCCACTGTCTATATACCAAGGATTCATTTTTATTTGAGCATACAACACTAATCCAAACTTGTCACTTTCCTTCTTCTTCCAAAACTTAACATTTTCAGCAGGGGATTTCAAATCTGGTTCATATTCCCTTAGATGACATTCAATAGATTTGTGTCCATAGTTATGAAAAATGTAGCATTCAATCTCATTGTTCAACAGGTCAAACTTATTGGTGCACTGTTGTCTACTCATTGATTGTTGATTATTTCTTGACCTCTTTAGTTCCATATCCCTGGACTTAATTTGGCAATTGGCAATCAGTGAAGGTTTGTTACTTGGTTGCATCATTCTTTGTTGTGGCAAGTATTTATTCCCTTGAAATCTTAATTGCTCATATCTAAGTCTTAAGGAACAATTTACAGCTTTGTGACCAAAGTTAGCATAGTAGTAACAATAGCCATAGAAAAATTATTTGTACCTGGGAAATGGTTGTCTTCTTTGAGCAAATCAATTTCTTCCAAGTTGATGACGTCTTTCAGTAGTGAGCACATTACTTATTTGTTCTATAGATTCATATATG
Organism: Picea engelmannii; assembly: GCA_009831015.1. NCBI lineage: Eukaryota > Viridiplantae > Streptophyta > Pinopsida > Pinales > Pinaceae > Picea > Picea engelmannii. The sequence continues at coordinate 157,946 of ML808198.1, read as the reverse complement.
GAATTTTTTACCTTACTCGACCTGGGCGACTGATTGTCTTCCTTTTTTTTTGCAAGTTCGTTATTGTCATTGGTTGTACTTTTGACAAACTTGATGGGTTCTTCATTTCCTGGCTTACCACTGCTTGATCCCTCTTCATAACCCAAACCAGTTTTCATCTTTGGATTTCTTTGTTGATTTAGAATGGTGGCCAATCCTTCTGAGGCTTTGATACTTGACAGATTCTAATTATACAAGGATTGAAACTTCTCCATTTCTTTCCTCGTTTCCACTACTTCTTGTTCTAATGTTTCACATCTTGCATTCTTTTTTGATAGCTGTTGTTTTAGAATCTCTTTGATTTTCTTTGCCTCTTACAATTCTACTTTTAGTAAGACAAGGTCTTCATCAGGTTCTTTACTGTCTTTCTCGAACTGTATCAACAATTTTCTTTTCATTCTCTTCTTGATTCTTAGTCTGTCAATCTCTTCTAGTGCACTGATCAGTTCTCCTTCCATGTCAACCACAACTTCTTCTTCATCACTCCCTGTGATTTTATTATCATAATCTTCTTTGGCCATAAGTATGAAGTCATTTAGTTTATCTTCAATAGAGGAGTCATCTTCTTCATCATCTGAAGGATCATCATCATTGTTTACACACAAACTTTTCTTCTTAAATTTTTTCTCCTTAAAAAGATTTATGTGTTTGTACTTCTCCTACCACAGTTGAAACATTTGAAAGGAAGTTTACCTTTGTATTTTCCTGATCCCTTCTTCAGTCTCTTCACAAATTTTTCTTCAATTTCATTGGGCTCAGAATTCTCATTCTTGTCTGCTTTAAATGATGCTTCTATGGAGGTAGGTTTATTTTTAACTATTCTCATTTCATATGCAGTCAATGTTCCTAGCAGTTGATCAAACCCCAATGTTTTTAGATCATTAAGTTCTTCTATAGCAGATACCTTTGGGTTGAACCTATCTGGGAGAGATCTCAAGATTTTCTGAACTAAAGAAGGTTCATCAATTGTTTCACCAAGTGTCTTCATTGCATTTACCATTTCTTCTACTCTCAGAAAGTATTTTCCAACAGTTTCATCTTCCTTCATCTTCAGCTATTCAAACTGTATTATGTAGGTTTGAAGCTTTGCATCCTTTACTTTCTCATTACCCTCATAGCTGCTAATGAGTTTGTCCCACATTTCTTTGGCAATTCCTAGGTGCATAACTTTTACAAATTCTACTTCTGCAAGCCCACTCAAGATAGCATTCATAACCTTAGCGTTGAAGCTAAATTCTAGTTTGTCATCCTTATTAGCTAGCACAACTATATTTACATAACCAATATCTACCACATCCCATACATCTGCACCTAACGACATTATGTAGGTTCTCATTCTAACTTTCTAGAAGGCAAAGTTTGTTCAATTGAATAGAGGGGCATTATTGGTTGAATTTCATTCATGGCTTGACATGTTTAATCTCTAGGATCTACCCTTAGATAAAAGGGGCTAGATCTGATACCAATTGTTGGACAACTGAGAGGGGGGTTGAATTAGTTGTTACCATTCTTAAACAATTATGCTTCTTTTAAAATATTTACGAGGCACTCAATGATGATCACAATAATGTAGGGAAATAAACAATGGCACATTCAACATCAGTCACATATATGGGAAACAAAAAGACATATATTTCCCAAGGAAACCCATACAGGGTAAAAACCTCTTCTTCTTTATATGATAAGTATTATTTACATTCTTTACATTATCATACATATGAGCACCAACTCATTGTGAGGCTACAACCTCTGTTTTGCAAGCTGCAAATTGCTGAGACCACCAACTCTCCGTTTTTCTCTAGCACCCACTAGAAGGAAGCACCAAATCCCTAGTTTCTCTAGCAACAAATAGAAGGAAGCACCAACTCCCTGTGTTCAAGCACCCACTTGAACCTCTGAGGACACCAGTCCTCCCTAGCACCTCCTAACCACCCTGGTTTCTGAATAAGAAATATTGAAACCTATTATAGTGATATAGTGTTCAATAACAACTTACCAGTCTCATCATTGTTCTGCAATATTTTTCTACTCAGACTTCCTCACTGTCTTCCAGCATGCATCTGCTGCCCATTCTGTTCTTCTATTTTTTTTTGTTATGCTCTATTCGCCATGTCCATTCACTACACAGTTCTTCTTCTATTCTTTTCAATTTCTGCACTTTGATCCTTCTTCATGCATGAATCACCTTCAACAACAACATCCACAACGACTCCAGCAACAACATCCACCGCAACAACACCATCAACAATAACAGTAGCGACCCCACTCTCTTCTTTGTTCTACATCCTTATAGCCTTTGTGCTGCTTGTGCATGCAATATTCACCATGCCTCTGCATGCTCACCCTACACCTAACTCCTCCACAACTCAAGTGCTCTGTCTGATCATCATGGTAACTCTTCAGCTTCTTCAGCAGTTTGACCATGCGTTCAACATCACTGGGTGTTCTGCTGAGATTCCTCAGCTTCTATGGCAGTTTCGACTTGTCCTCATCTACAACACAGTCGATATTTTTAGCTTTGTTTTCCAATTATAGACTTTTAATTCTCATCCAACTATCAATCCCTCTAAGAATCATCTTCCTTCACTAGAAGAAGCTTGGATACACTTTAGCTCCTCTGGCGATCACACAGAAGTCTCTTCGAATCCTTTGGTAGAGACCAAAAGTGGTTTCCAGTAGTTAGACTGCGAGGGGCAACATTATCCCTTTGATCGTGATCAGATTTCCCAGCATCGTTGGATTAACTCTGTCGTTATTTATTCGTTTCATACTTTCACAAGTCGTGGATTCGTCGATGAGACATCTTGACTCTCCATGTCGCGAGCTCCAAAAAGGATCTTGGCTTCTCTAGCTCCCTCCTTCATCTTCTATCAATGTGACCAATGGCTGCGACCATAGGTTGAGCCAAAATGTGTTTCGCATTTTGGCATTTTGGGTTTTCAGCACTCCTATGGTAGAGTCTCTTAACACTCCATGTATCGATATCTGAAGCTCCGAAATGGAGTCGAATCAATGGTCCACACTCTAAGTGATTCGACAGTCCCGATCTCTTCGTTATTTCATATATCGCAATATCGAGGTTCATGAATTTGGTAATCCTATGGTAGGAGTTCTTGCCTCTCCAAATTGTGATTCACAAAACTCCGAAATGGAGTCGGATCGACGGTCCAGATCGCACCTTGATCTGATGGCTACAATTAAATCATGATTTCGGCATTCCTGTGGTGAATGTTCTTTTACATCTCCAACTCCTCATTTCTGAAACTCTGAAGTGATGCAAACCTGCTGATGTCACACGTGGATTGACATATGTCGAATAAATGCCATGTGTCACTCTGATTCGTGACTTACATGTGCCTGAAATGTTGAATCAGTTTGACACTTGTCATTGCCTGGTTGTGCCACATGTTCTTAGCTGACGTGGTTTGTTGACGTGAGTCGGATCGACGGTCCAGATGTGATCTTGATTCAATGGCTCAGATCATATCATGATTTCGGCAATCCTATGGTATTGTTTCTTGCCTCTCCAAGTCGTGATTCGTGAAACTATGAGATAGAGATGAGATCAACGGTCCACAATCTCTATGAATCTATGGTTGCGATTAAATCATGATTTCACATATTGCGATTTCAATGGTCATATTTCTTGCCTCTCCAAGTCACAAGTTGTGAAACTCCGAAATGGAGTCTTGGATCAACAGTCCCGATCAACACTTGATCTGACAGTCATTGGGAATTATAAATGGGATCGAACGATAAAAAATGTTTCTTCTCCTCTTAAGCTTACTTTGTTCTTCTTACTCTGATCTTGCCATCAATGATCTGCCAAAAATCCTCTACAGTATCTCTTCTGAGCTTAATCGAATCTTCTCTGCAGCGTCTTCTCATAATGCCCATCTATTACATAATTTATGTACTCATTCCATATTCATTGTTGTACTTGCCATTAATGAAAAGAATTCACTATCTGTTAAAGATTTGCTAACAGTTTCTTCAAACCAAATTTCAATCCCTACAAAGTCTTCATTAGATATTTCACGTCGTTTAATAGGTGGCTCTTCCCGTGTAATAGGATCAAGTCCTCATAGTCGATAGGATTGACATGGTAATTTATCCACACTGAATAAATCATGTTACTATCCAAACACAAATCAACCTATGGCCGACCTAGAATCAGACTCAAAGAGCACACCCCTAATCAAATATAGGCAAACATAAAGAAAACCAATTGGATAAGGGGCCTTCCAAAATACAACATTATAGGGGAGATGAAGTCCCCACAATATTGAGTAGTGAATGTGTGAGGAGCAGTTATGATGATCTACGTGAAACATCCCTGACTAGTGAAAGTACCCTTTATTAAGGTGGTCACCCTCCAGGGAAACTAAGACAATGAATGAACATCTTCCCAAGGTACCACAGGAACATCCCACTTGTATTCATATATGTAGCTCCCTAGGAAAGGTCACTAAGACTACCACCTTATAATAAATGATTGGGATAATAGTCGTAGGTCTGACCTCACGTAAGGGAAGGGTAACTAATCTTGAAGCTCTAAAGGCGTTAACCAATGAAACCCCCGTATATGTAACGATTGAAGCGATATTTCAAACACCAAAAAAAATAGAGAGGGGTAATCTCCCTACTTTCCCCGATGTGACCTTATGCTTAACTCCCATGTTAGAGGAGGCTCCCGACACATTGGTTGCAAGAATGAATTTTAACTCTCTTTAATGAATTCTAGGTTTCATTTTGTGGCCTTGGAGAGTTTACTCTCCAATCCTATTCCAAGGCCCTAATCCTAGCTAATGTTGGTTCATTATAAAAATAAACATATCCGATGGATTTTAGATTATTTTCTTTCTTTTTATGGTTGTTGTTTAAGTCCAAGGGTAGTGTATGAAACTTTAGTGATGTTTTGACTCTTGACCTAACCAAGCAAATTCAAGAATGCAAATGCAATTCGTTCACTTTAATGAACTCTACATATGGGAGGGAGAGAGATTCTTTTCTTTTTCTTTCCAAACTTTTAGAAAATAACCTCACACACACCATGCATCCAATAATCGTTGCATATATGGAACCAAACAATGCTCCTAATGCACTTTTTCACTATTGCTTCAAAATCAAATCTAACATGCAATAAATGTTTTTATCTTTTTTGTTTTTTTTTCCAATGGAAATGCCAAAGTTCCTAATCTATGCAAGAAAACATAATGAAAATTGAAACCATCAAATTGGAAAGAAAAGGGTAGTGTGATGTTGGTAGTGATTCCCCCTGGCACACTCAAATGTCTACATGGTATCTCAACCCAAAACTTACAAGGAAGTGTAGATCTAGTGATGAGAAATGGACATACAAGGACAAGTAGAACAAACAATGACAAACAAAACTATATCTCTTCAAATATGTTCGATTCTCAGCCAAAATTTACTGAAGTTATAAGATAGAAAAGAACATTATCCAATAAATACAAATCAATTCACACAAATGTACTCAAGTAAATGTTTTTTAAAACCAATTTATCTGACAATTAAATATTCAAACAAATACAAAACTAGGTAAGAAATTACCACTATAGAACACTTTGGATCAGAGGAGAGACCTACCACAAATGGATAGGGTTTGGGTCTACAATTTTGTAGTTTGTACATGGCCTCATGGGACACAGACCTTTCAACCGACAAGGGCCTCACGGGACGCCTATAGTACAACAAGCAAGGCTCTGCAAAATTTTTCTTTTTTAAAAAGGTGGATCTATTGTAGATAGTCCATATCTAGATCTGATCTATTATATATACTAGAGCTAGGCACTAGGATGATTGAATGGAAGAAGACTCAAATTAAAATAAAACAAATCATAGGAATACGTAGGCAAAGAGAATAAACTAGAGAAGTATTCTTACCCAGTATGTTCGCCAGTTCTGTTATGGGATGTTTTCTCACGTGGATCTTGTTGAATACAAAACAAAATAACCCTAGGATTAGCCTAGTAATCCTAGAAAGAAATGGGGTATGTTCCTTATGATTTTCCTATATCTAGATCCAAACATATGGATTCATAATTATCCTAAAGAGTAGGGAGGATTTTCATACCTTTCTTGAGGTGGTCCTTCATATTTT
>ML808198.1:127562-151046 GCA_009831015.1 Picea engelmannii | reverse complement strand
CCCCCCACTACCTCTCTAACTACCTAACATTCCATCCCCCTTATGAAAGAATTGTCCTCGACGCTTGATATACAAACATATACTAGGGTCCCATGGATAAGTGTGGACCATATCACTGGAGTAGACTAGAGAACCAGGCTCCCATGGATAAGTCTGAACGATAGTGATGAAGTAGACTAAAGATCTAGGGTCCCATTGAGAAATCAAAGACACCATGATGAAGTAGTCCAACCGCCATTGTAAAATAGGGTCCCATGTCCAATTTCTCATGTGAACTCCATACAGAAGATATTGGCACCCAATAACCAACTGAAAATGATGCTCCCAATATTGACACCTATCATGTGGATCTAAATAAGAATATCCAGCCACATAGTGGGAAAGGGTCAACATAGAATCTGGAAGGAACAATACCATTGTATAATATGCAGGTTGGACGATGGTAATCATAACTATCTCTTGATGTGATACATTGATGTTCTCTACAGAAGGTGGAGTAGAGTGATCAAATAAAATATGGAAGTGGTTTTCATCCCAGAAATGACAACTATCCATATACCATTCATTGCAATCGGCCTCAAAATCATACCAAGAATATATTTCTTGATTATATTCATCTCTGAGGTCCTCCATAAGAAATCTCTCCTGCATGTTATCCAATGAATCTTGAATACTATGAAAACTATCATTGAGTCCATCTATGAGGCCATTTGTGAGGCCATCTACAAAGCCATCCAATTTGTCATTCAATGTGTCAAACAATTGGGCTTTGAATGCTTCAGTAATGTGTATAATTTATTTGAGGGTTTGAGAAGAAATATTCATCTAAGCATCCTATGAAAATTTATGAACTTTGTAGTCCCGTTTCCGTCAAGAAAAGCCCCCAAAAAATAGAACAATAAATTACTATAGAAAATCATGGTGTTTTCCAGAAAAACCCTGAAAAACTGTTAAATTTAAAATGCTCATAACTTCACTTCTCGGAATCCATTTTGGCTGATGGTTTTTTTTTAAATTGGGTGAAATTGTGAGAGGAACTCAGATCTATAATTTTTTTGGGAAAATTCGGCCTCCAGCTACTACAGAAATAAAAAAAAATCGCGCCTTATAACAATGTACCTGAATAGATCTAAAGATAAATCTCAACAATAAACCAATAATACACAATAGATCCACAAAACAATATAGAAGAAACCACACTTTACTATTACCAAACCCTTGAGGTAGGGAAACACCATACAATGGATCCTATTATGGGAGGGATCCTCTCATGTTCACTTGCCTCTTCGAGGGGGCATCCTCCTATTGAGCTACAACTCACAATACAATAATTCTTTCATTTCCCCTTACATTGCTTGAACCCCTTTATATAGTGATACCATCACCTAAGAACATTTTATAGGAGGAATCTTCTAGAAGTAGAACCTTCTAAGAAGTCCTCTTATATTTATTATATCTAGCTACCTATTTATTATATCTAACTACCATAGTGAGCCTTATTTAATAATATAGTGGAACTAGTCCACCTTACATTGAATGACCTCCACTATTATCATTATGGGCCCTATGCCCCCCCCCACTCCCTCTCTAGCTACCTAACACTATAGGGTGGAAATTAAGGCTATAACACTTCTTTCATTGGCTTACACCCAATATTTAATGTGGAGCTGCTTCAACCATATTTCACACCTCTATTGGACACCTCAAAGGTGGTTGAGAAATTGGCTCCTAAAGAACTCAATCTTGACTTCCTTAAGAAGGATATAGTGTATTGGATCATGGACACCAAGTTGAAGGGAACCTGCCAGTAGAACATGCAACTCTATCGGGATGTCAAAGTAGGAAAATGTCTTCACCAAGGAAAATGGCTCACCAAGATTCAAATTCAACCAAAATTTATCCATCTACTGTGGGAACTTGATGCATTGGGGACCATTAATTCCTAATGGGGGAGGAATATTCTAGGTGGATATCTATGGCCACCCACTTCTTCCACTGATTCAATATAGGTCTCCATCTTTGTAGTTTTTTATGATTTCCTGGGAACTTTTGTATCCTAAACGTTTGGGGCCATTTTGAGGCCCTAAACGATGTTTTGGGGGGATTCTAGGGCCCTAGTTATTTTTGAAACCCAATCCAAGGTGAAATATTGTATTTGTTGGTTAAATATTTCCAATGAGCTACAAGAATGCCAAATGGAGTTTGTATGCGAAATTTTCACCCCCGGAAAGTTGATGTAGAAACGAACACCCAAAAATTCCTTTTAGCATTTAGAAAACACCTTTTGGAGCTTCACTTCCTTCGTTTACAATTTTGTACCTTAAGGGTTTTTTATTTATGTTAAAAGATCATCCTTTCAGACTCTTGTATTGGAATTTGTGAATGAGCATAGGCACTATCTCTCTCTCTCTTAAGAGATAAGCTACCACCATTCCAGCCAGTTTGTATTCTATAGTATTTTGTTATTTTATTCATTAATAGAAGTTGTATTTCCATTGTATTATTGTGCTCTCAGTTATATTTTAGTGTGTGTTTCATTTCATTCGCTATACAATCTGGATTAGGAGCACTTTTCAATCGTATGTTGCCCCCTCAAAGAGGCAAGTGAACATTGCTTCCATTAATAAAGGTATAACATTTTTGTGCTTCTTTGGTTCTTCATTTGGCTATTGTGGTTGCAATTTGGTTTTTGTCATAAATATAGTTAAACTCTATTATTTCTTCTCTTCATACTTCAATTCACTAATAAACAACACCACATTATGGATTGATAATATCCACTTGTTACTTAGAGGTGGAGTCATATCAGGGCAAGTGAATGGCCATTGAGCTAAGTTTGATTTATTTCCAAATATTGCATGGTATAACTATCAGAGGATAAGGAACCATAGTAAGTTAATATCATCATTAACATATTGGTCTTGGGAAATCTTACAAGAATTAGAGAGTTGTATATTTTAAGGTTTAAGCTATTATTAGGTTTCTTTCAATTTACTAGATAACCATAGCATAGATAGGATCATTGAGAGAAACACAATCACAAGCGTACAAAAGCATTTATCTTGGGAAACCCTCAAGGGGAAGAAAACCCAACAAAAATTCTTTAATATAGATTCAATAACCAAGTAAAGTACCAGAATAAATATCTCTCTACGAGAGACAAACTACCATGATGCTAGACCGGAAAATAATCAAAGACTAGAGAATATCCTCTCCCAAGCAATGCGCCTCTCTCTCTTCCTTCTTCCGGCAACTGGTAACTGCAACTTCCTTCAATACTTATGCACTATATGAGTGAGCTGAGTGAGTGAACAAATGAGTGGTTGGCTTCCTTTATTTATACAAATTGGCAAGCGCTAAAAGGAGGTGTCTCTTCACTAGAAAGGTTGACTTTTCTTTCTGGGTGGTTAGAACCACTTTAATTTACATGGGGGGAGACTTCTTAATTTTCATATTACAATTAGGGTTTGACCAATCCACAAAAGGGGATTTGTTCAATTAAAATGCCCGACATGATCAATCCACAAAAGGGGATTGATCTAATGAATAATAAATCAATAGAATACTCTTTGCAGTTACAATATTTCAACACTCCCCCTTAACAAGAAGGGTATTATACAACATCATCAGGAGAGAGAGAGAGAGGGAAACAACATCAACTGGGTAACAACATCAACTGGATAACAATATCAACTGGATAACATCATCAACTGGGTAACAACATCAACTGGATAACAAGAGGCATCAATATAATCCACTTGGTCATCTAACATCATGATCATTGACTGGTTCTCCATGAATCCATATTAAATAAGTTTTGTTCTCTTTATCTTCGCACAGAAGATACTCTTTCTTTCTTTCATCTTCATGCAAAAGATACTTTTTCTTATCTTCACACAGAAGATCCCTTATCTTCACACAGACGATGTCTTATCTTCAAACATAATATATTCTATGAGTTTTTCCATTCCTTTTATGTTTTCCCTTCGCTTGTAGTCATCTATATCACCCATCCATTGGGGAGGACTACTACCATAGCTTCACTCATAGTCATCCCACATGAACTAGAAAATATAAGATGCTAGTCTGGGCAAGACTAGACTCTCTTTCCATGATCCACTCATGATCACAACACAAACCTCAAGAGCCAACTAACCATTCCACATGGTCAAGGTTTTTGTTCCAGGATACTCAATCCTTGGCCAGAGGAGAGTATATGTATGTTTCCCCTTGGAGAAACATCCACACTCCTATCTATGAGGGTGGTCACACCCCTCTCTATGAGGTTATTCTAGCATGTCCCTAGAGTATTCAAAATTCAACACTTGGATAGAGGCCAACCTTGGAAAATTTCTCACTCCCCTTCTCTACGAAGGTCTCTTCCTTCTCTACAAGGTCTCTTCCTTCTCTATGAAGGTCTACCTATGGGATTTCTCAATCCTTCTCTTTGAATGTCTCTTCCTTAATATCTTGGGTTCCTTCTTGAGTTCGAACATTTCTTTCTTTCTGACTTCATATTGGATCAAACTGCTCCCCCCTGCATCTATAAGAATGGTACTGGAGAAACCTGTAGTTACCTACATCTCATCAACTATATGTGAGCATTCATCTTTCTCTTCATCTTGAACATTTATGTTCTGCATATTTAGGAGCCTCTTTCTACTATATAAATACTGGATACTATCTCGTTCTTACTGACTATCACCATATCATAAGTCCTTCTCATGTTGTCTAACTTCTGCAAGTCAAGGCATAAGCTCTTTCTTCCGACACCTATAAACTTACATACAATATTCTTTCTAAGATATGTCACTTAGCCAATCAGTCAGTAATGATAATCAATAATAAAATAAAACTATATCATGATTTATATCAGAGTAGTACACATATTTTATTAAGCAAAACTTGTTCAACCATGTACACATTTGAAACCCTAATCATGAATAAGAATTTTGAACTCTTTTTCACTCTAGCTATGAAATTACGAAATTTTCCCTTACTATCATAGTTGAACACATGCCTTTGTCACTCTCATGAGTGATCATACCTGAAATAAATATTTTATCTCTTTATTTATCCTCTTCTTTGATACTTCCTTCATAAATCTGCATAGACACTGAAATAAAACGAGGTTAATTAACATTCTCACAAAAATCTAACTTGTAATGATAAGGTATTAAATTAAATGTTGGTTTTAACCTACTGAACAACTTTGTGCTACTAACCCAGGGTTCATATCTTTCAGGGTACCAACAAAGCCTAAAACTATCGGCCCTTCTGGTGAACCAGGAGACAACACAACACACAGAATGCACTGCGCAGTCTCACCTGAGATAGCTTTTATGGGTGGTTGTAAGACTCATGTGTTTACAGCCTAGGATTGAGTAGGAGATAGAGGGTCTGTGTTCTAAGACATTACTTATGATTTGTATTACAAATTATTGTTATCTAACCTTCAGGATTTAATAACGCAACAACAATGAACTAAACAGTATAATAACTCATTCATTCATCACATTCAACATTTAAATAACAAAATTAAATAGAGATATGCATGAATTCATCATATTAAACAAGAATTACCATGGTTCACCCCATCCTGGGGCTATGTCCACAAATATTTGGCTCTTGGATCTCTTATTATGGTATTTTTGCAGTTCTCGCACCTCGCGCTTACAATTCCCCTTAGATCGGTAAGATCTTTGTGAGGTGAACTAGATCGCACCAGGCTCCTCAGCCTGTGATCTAATCCTCGAGATCTACCTCCCACTTATCTCACTCATTAAAAGTAGTTCTCTTATCAAAACATTACATAAAACGCGTTTAACTCTACAACAGTAGTAAATCTCAACCTTCTCACAATCTTCGAACCTCTCTTTAATACTTGCTTGCCTATATTTATATCTATTAGGATCTTCAGTCGTTTACACAAAAACTCTTACCAAAAACCCTAACTCTACTATCGTTAGGTCTTCCTTCTCCGCATGTGTTCATTGCTTCCTTCCAGTTGTCGCCTCCTTCTTGCATGTGCATGTGTTTTGCTTCTTGCTAGTTGTCTCTTTCCTCCTGCATGTTTTCTTTCCCACAATTTCTCTTCTAGTTGTCATTCTTCTTCGTGCATGCTTTCTTTCCCATGATTTCTCTTTCATATTTCATTCTTATTCGTGCACACTTTCTTTCCCATTTCAGCCTGCTTCCAATAGGACCCCAACACTGACATGTGACTTGTCCCAAGTCACCTAATCTTTCTGAGCTGCCTCGATCTCTTCAATAATAATCTGGAAATTTTCCCTTATCTCTGATACTGTTGGCATTGTCTGCGTGATATTTCCCTTAATGGTTTCTACTACCTGAATGATCACTTCGTCGTTCATTAGTCCTGTGCATTCTGCCTAGGTTTACACCATCTTTGCTCTATTTTCTTCTGCCTGTGTGAGTACTTCTGCTACCTGTTCCTGTAATGGTTCTATTTGAGCCTATCGCTCATGTTTATGTGTCTACGTAGTGATGTGTTTTGTGTGCATCTTCTTCAACTCTTGCATCCCCTTTACATATTATGGGTTTGGTATGGTATTTTTCTTCTGCTTGAGTTCTTGAATCACTACATTGATCCTTTCCTCTACCTTATCCCAACGTTGAACCTGTGGCTCCTCCTTCAGTCTTGTCCAAAGTTGCACTGCTTTGTCAAGCAAGTCAACTATTGTGCTAACCTGTTTCTCCATCTCTTGTATTTGTGATGTTGTTACCTGCGTCCTTTGCTCCTTTACTGTTGGTGGATTCATTGGTGTGAGTTGTTCTCAGAGATCCCTGATCTCCTTCTGGTATTACGTAATTGCATGAGCAATATGGTCGATCTTTTTTGTGGCTAGGAGTTAGTTTCCCTCCATGGTGTTTGGAAGTTTCCCAAAAATTTCTCCCACTTTGTGTTCCAATTCGTTCCTATGTTCCATCTCCTTCTGAATTTCATATTTGGCCTACTCGTACTCTTTTTTCAGTGCTTCTCATTGCTTTGTTTCTTTATGTTGCTCGACTAAGTTCTTATGTGCTTGATACTGCATCTCCTGGTCAACGCTAACCTGTAACTTGTGCAGTACCCTTGACAACATATATGTCAAGACCAATTGAATGTAGTCCAAATCCTTTAGTGGTGTATGTCCCAATATTTCATCCATTCACAGAATGCTCACTTTTATGTGGACCGTTGAGTTTGCGTGTGGCATTGGGAGGGTTGGGTTTCCTTCTTTGATTTCCACTCTTTCATTGGTTTGTGTTGTCGACTGCTCTATGCCTCTGTTGTTACTTGCTCTCTGGGATTATCTGAGTGTCTTCAGGAGCTGTCTTACTTCTTTCATCTTTTTCTGTAGATTATCCTTGTGATGTGTTGTGTGGTTGAAGTCTTCCGCCAGACAATCCTAGACCATTCTGGAAATCGTTTCTCCATTGTCCTACATGATTTTTAGGTCTGGTGATGCTCGTTGTGCCTTTGATTTCTTGCGCATGCCTGTGGCCTGTTCAGTCAGTCTCTTTTTTCCCCCGGACTCCTATGTGATGGGGTTTGGGGTGGTCTCCTGTGTTCCCTTGGATTGTTTTGGATATTTGTTAGTCTCTTCTTGCCCCGTTTGGGTTCCTGTCTGCTTCGACCCTTCTCTTGTTGGAGTTGGTTTGTTTTGCCCCATCCTTGGTTTCTTGGGCACTAGTTTTTGTGGAGGTTGTGTTTCCGCCTCCGTTTGCTCTCCTTCTGTGGGTCCTTCTGGTACTTCCCAGGGAACGGATGGGATCTTCCATTCAACAAGCCATTCACTGATGAACATGTCTATATCACCTTCTTTGATGTAGTAGCACAACGGTATCCATTTTTTATCGTGATCCTGCCTTGGTTATATCCACATGGCTTGTCATGGGCCCAGAAGTTAGCAATGTGCCAATATTGTGCGACAGCTTCTGGTGTTATTCTCCATGATCGGTTAATAGCTTCCTACATATCCTATAGGTATGCTTCAAATATGATTCCATTCTCCCTCTTCTTTCTTTTCTATGGCCTCGATCTCAGTACTCGATATCTCGCTCCCTCGAGCTATGGTCTCGTAGCAAAAACTACGTATTCTGGTTCCCGCCATCCCATGAAGGCTATAAGGGTTATTAGCCATGAGTAATGAAATTATGTGCCAAGTTCCTACACATCCCTACAGTCTACTTGGAATAAGTTTAACAGATAAGGTTCCCATCTCACAAAGGTTCCTTCGTGCACTGATTTTCAACTGCAATGACTCCTGCTGGTACTTCGTCTTTGCGGCATTTTCTTAGCAACTTACAGGCTAAGATATTTGCACCCAATTGTGTTGTTGGGTTGTTGATATGTTTGATTATAATGCCTCTTGTCCCCCTCATTGTTCCATATTTCTTCTTCATTTCCTCTGCTAACACTTTTTCCTTGGATTTATCATCCAGAATCAGCGCGAGATCCATACCCCGGCTGGGTAGTCCTGTTATATGCACGATAAGGTCCACTGTTATGGGGATGGGTCTGTCTAGCCATATATCACCTCCATGCGTAACTTATAACAGTTACTTGACGCATGTTGTCATGTACTAACCTCTTCCAAAGTGTGGGAGTTGTAGCAGTCCCAAAATGTCGGTTCAGTCCAGTCCAACTGCCCATTGATGAGGCTAGTTGATTGTTTCTCTAAGTTGGTTGACCACTATGTTCTACATAAACACTCTGGGTGCAAGTTCTGGGTACTCCATTTCATCTGAGACATCATGGTCAGAATACTTGAGCTTCCCAAAATGACCCAGTAACTGCATCTCTATCTGTACTCCCTCTGGTATGCGTGGTAGCACAATTTCTATTATTGGTTTATTACGAGGTGAGCTCGATATCAGAATTTTGTTTTCCTACTGTGGTGGTTGGTATGAAGTTCCAACAATTCTTGTTTTCTTCCCTATAATCCATTTTGGCCAAGCCGAGGTAGTTCCCTTGGTCTCTGTTGTCTATTGACCAAGGCTGGCTACCTGCGGCTCATTGGGTTTCCCTTATAATCCTTGATTTTGTGTCGTGTCATTACCTTCCATGGATGGTTTGGTTATTTATGGTTGCACTTCCTGTTGACGTTCTACTTCTTCATTTGGAGGTTCCTGTGGTTCTTCTTGTGTATCCTCTTTCAGTTCCTCTGGTTGTGGTTGTTGAATCTCTTCCAGTATCGATGTAGGGCTCATCGGTGTTATTTATGTGGATGGCATCTCATCGATATCGATGATATCTAGTCGTTGTTGCTTGTTTTTTTTCAGTGGTCCTCGTGACCTAGTTTGAACTCTGGTCATCCCAGCGGTTGAGCCTGGTTCAATGGACTTTCGTGGTGCCATACTGGTGAGTGTCGAGAATTTTTTATCTATAGAGGACTGTGATCTCACTCTGTTCATTCGAGCTACTATTACTCTCTCTATGTTCTTCTTTCACAAATAGACAAGTTGCTTCCATGCTCATATGTTGTATGGGATTTCCTTGAGCTTATCGAAGATACTTCCTCCATGATGCGATTAATGCACCATAACTGTGGATTCAATTCATGTGTGGCAGTTTCGTACTTTCCATTATGCTTCTCTAGTCGTTTCCAATTGGCTTGTTTAATGTGACGTTCCATCAGTCCTTGTCATGCCTTTATTCCTCTTTGTGTTGTCCTATCATCCTACTTTTGCCAAGTTTTCGTTTCCCGCTCATTTTTCTTAGGCATGTGACCGTTACTCTTTCCTTTACTGCATTTGTGTTTCGAGCGTCCTGTGGCTTTTTCATGGATTTTCGGTTTTTTCTCTTTTTTCTTTTACTACGCGGTGGGTGGTCGACTATCCTTGTACAACTTTAGTCAACTCTCGTTGATTATTCCTCGGAGTTCTATTCCTTCTGTTAGCGATAAAAAATGCACTGGCATTTTTGAAAGAATGATGCCTAATCTTGTAGGGAAAATTTTGATAGCCTCCCAGGCTCCAAATGGATATTTTAAAGAACCATTGGAAAGATTAGGATTTGTAGATGTCGATCGACTATTTAAGCATGCAAAATGGACTCTCCATGACTGAGATAATTTGATTTTGAAACAATCTACGCTTTCACTAGCGCAGAAGGCATAATTATAACTAGTTAGCTGGTGAAAGCTCTGCCTTTCACCAGCTAAGGAGCGGATTTTCGGGTAAATTAGCTGTTGAAAGCCTGTCACGACCAGAACAACCAAATTTTCACCCAGATTAGGATTTTTTGGGTTTGAATGGTTTGAAACCTTCTTTAATAAGCTGGTTATGAATATCAAATCAAAATCTAAAGGCCATTCTTGGAGATGAAAGTCAAAAGGGAATTTTTTGACTAGATTTGGTCATTTTCAAGGGCAAAATGATAGGGATTAAGTGACACATCACCCAATTCGAATTTTATCTTTGGAGGACCAAATCAAATAGCACTGGAAGGCTAAAAATGCACTTCATCAACAATCTTCTATTTTTAGAAATCATTAAATAGGATATTTCCTATTTTGTTTTGATTCTCCATTCTAGATCCATTTTTATAGGATCTCATCCTACACTTGTTATATCTGTTTTGGTTTGACTATTTTTAGTAAATATGATCCATATTTCAAGGATCTAGATTTCATCTTGTAAGGCTATAAAGCCAAAGACATTTGGAGCACTAGAGGGTTCAATTTTGGATACTCTTTGCTATTGTACTAAGGCACTTATTTTTCAATACAAAAAGACAGTCTTCTTTTGTTGTTAATGACAGATTTCTTCATCTATTCCATTTCTCTGTAATTTGATTCAATTTAGTTAAGCTATTAAGAACTGTCATCTTCTTATTTAGCTCATAAATTTGAATTGAATGACCTCTTGCTGGCTTGTATGATCCTACACACTGTTGTACTTGATTATCTAGATCAGTTTTCTCCATACCTTTTGATATTACTCTGTCTGGTCATTAATTCCTAAAAGAACTGTTTCATTTGATTGCATTGTGAGTTGTCTTCCCATTAGCTATTCTCCGTTATCCCATTGATCCACACTTTCATTATTCATGATTTCTTAAGTTACCAAGCATCCTTAGCGTACAAGCCTAAGGATTTTCTTGGAGTGATAACAAAATGGCATCGTTGTCGGGGAGACGAGATTGAAGCTCAACTTCCTTGGGAGACAACAAGATCTAGCTTTGATGATAGACAGAGCCTGGACATTATTTCGGTTGTAATCATCTATCTGGCGACTCCATGAAGGATGAATTCAGTGGTGACTCCATGAAGGATGGATCTGTTGGCAACTCCATTGGTATGATATGAACAAGATCTTAGCCAAGAGGTATGCGTTCTGTGATTTTTCAAATATTGTTGGTTTCCCTAATCAAGTACCTACTAGAGATGAATGGGAGAATAGTCTTCCCATATTTCGAGGAGAAGAGTGGGAAGTGCCAGCTGAACATTTTCTGGACTTTCATGATTACATGCATCGGTTGCAGGTAGTGCATGAGGATGTTCAGATTCGGTTATTCTATTTTTTATTAGAAGGGATTGCTCATGATTGGTACCTATCTTTGCCTATTGCTAGTATCATCTCTTTGGCTTATTTTCATTCTACCTTTCATGTGTTTTGCAATGGCATATTTTCAAATGATCTTCTCTATCCTCAATGTTGTCATGAGTTTAGTTTATTGTATAAAGATCCCGACACTCATGAAGAATATGTTGTTGTAGAGGATACTATTCATCATAATCAAGAGATCAGTAATATACACCATGATAACTTTAGTGATGCTTTTAACATCATATCAAACGCATCTACTGTTGTAAGTTGTTATGAAGATCAAATTTTTCTTTTTGAAAATTTTGAAAATGTTAAGCAGATTGACAGATTTGGAAGTGACAGTTTCAGATCTTAAGAGATTGATGAGGACAGCCTACAAATTCTAGATTCGCAAGGATTGTCTAATATTCAGCTAGAACACGAGAATCATGATCAAGAATGTGTTGATGCTGTAATTGATACTAGTCATGAGTCTCTTGATCCCAATTACAGAGAAAATCAAAATCCCAGATTTGAATCAATAGCATATGTTATGGGCAGCCCACATTTTTTAGATTTGCAAACCAAGGCATATTGCAGTACATATGAGGAGAGTAATGGTAAAGAGGAGAAGAAAGGTTCAAATCGGAAATTCAGTTTGTATTTTCCTCCAGCAGAGATCAAGATGTCTACATTTGACATTGAGTTTTGTGAAGGAAAAGAAGAGCAGTTGCAACACAATCAGTTGGATCACCAATTCCAAAAGGTATCTCTTTATGAATTCAATGACCCTATTGTTGTCTATTTAGATTCTATGAGCAGCATAAATCCAAGGATATTTTTGTCAGAAGGAGATTATCTTTATCATTCGCTCAAACCTCTTTTCTGCATGATATGGCTTTCATTACTTTTCGGGTCAAGATCTAGCATGATGCCTGTAAATCAGTTTCTGACATGGCTGTATTGGAAGTATGCATTTACTTGATCAATATACTTCTATTGGCTAGATGTAGGAGTAGACAGGAAAATAAGATCTTCTTATGAGCATGTAGATCATTTTCAGTATTGTTGAATAAGCAGAGATACATTGAGTTTTGATGGAATTGCAGTTTTGGAGGTGAAAGTTCATTTTGGGCTAAGTCAGAGCTTTCACCAGCGCATAGCATGATTTTATGACCAGTTAGCTGGTGAAAGGAAATGCTTTCACTAACTAACCAATGAATCATAAGGTGAGTTAGCTGGTGAAAGAAGAAAAAGCATTTTAGAACGCTACAAATTTTGCACAGATCCAATTTTTCTTAATCCGAATCCCATGAGAAGGGTTCCTAACGATAGATGATAATTAATGGCATTATTATCAAGTTTCATTTCTAATTTTGAAGGTGTTTAGCAGGAACTCAGATGATCCCCCTGTTTTGCAATTTGCATTTCAATATACAGTCATTATACTGCCTGAAGAAAATTTCAAGAAAGGTTCTATTTCCCTAGACAGGCCAAAGTATTCACTTAAGAGGAGGTTGAAAATATGCACACTACAGTATGGAGTAGCGATAAATCTCAATGAGCTGTGTGACAGTGATGATACAGAAGTTATACTTTCTATCTTGGTTCACAAGGTGATTTCAACTTTCTTGGAGCAAGGTGTGAAGGAGGGCAGATTGTTACTGCATGACTGACTTGTTATTCTCACAACTCAATATAATGAGACCTACAAGATTGTTGAATTTGGGAATCCTGGTACCACTGGTTTTCTTGATGTTGCATTTTCACATTGTCCACAGTTACAATCATTGCCAAGTCTTATATTTTCCCTACTGAGGAAGTCCTCTTCTCTGTCTTCATGAAGAGGGTGTACACCCAGACTATCGAATTTACCTTCAGTGCCTTTTCAGTGCTCTGGAGCCAATCTCCCTCCTATGAGCTATATATCCAGTGTTGTCATCATATTCCATGAGGTATTCAATTGTTGCCAGTCAGTTGGCAGGAAGTGCAGACTCACTGTCATTTGCAAAACCCTTTTTCATCCTGCCAAAACATAGTCAGACCGTGTTCATGTTGTTGTTGAGGGAGGCACAAGTTTTGAGATGATTGTATGAGACCGTGTATGTGTTTAATTCATCAAACACACAGGCAACAAGCCACTTGCAACATTTCAGGCACCTTTCAACTGATGAAAAGAATGGAGTTGGCACTTGCGTTTGTATGTGGATTTACTCTGCTGCGTGGCATATAGATTGACATATGGCTTGGGCTATGTGTCGACTTGTGGCTTGATCTGGAAGATGAGATGATTGTGTTTAGACAGATTGCAAAGACAGAGGTGAAAGAGATTGCAGATATAATGCTGAGAAATACCACGTGGACACTTTCTAAATTTGGTCGTGGCAAGCCACAGGTCAACAATGAAATTTAACGTAGCTGTCAATTTCATAAGCTGCCAATATCTCAAAGATTCAGGTTCCAGAAATCGCGCAGGTGAAATCTCTGCGTTTGTTTGAAACATTTGACAGATTGAAGGCATTTGGCCATGTGGAAGAAAGAAGCAAAGAAATTGCTTGTTGGACTGGTAACTATAAGTAATAGTGAGGTGCAAGAAGAGCTCACATTCTCTTTAAGAGTCTAATGGAATACTAGTTCAGATATCTGGAAATCACTTAAGGGACGAGAGGGTGTTCAGCTTTTGATATATTTACTGGGATTATCTATCGAGAAGTAACAAGAATATGTTGTTGCTTTGCTTTCTATTTTATCTATGGAAGTTGACGAGGGAAAGTGGGCTATAACAGTTGCTGGTGGAATACCTCCTCTTGTGAAAATGTTGGAAATAGGCTCTGTTAAAGCAAAAGAAGTTGTTTCACTTGTATTGAGAAATTTGTGTTGTCATAGTGAAGATATTCGTGCTTGTGTCCAGAGTGCAGAAGTTGTTCCAACACTCTTACACCTACTAGAAAATGTAGATATTAAAGTTCAAAAAATTTCCACAGAGGCCCTTAGGCACCTTATTCGGGAAGCAGATCCTAGTATTTTATATCAGTTGGGGAATTTACTTTTGGGAGATCATATAGAGTCAAAAGTGCATGTACTTGAGGTGTGTGGTTGTTTTCTTTCACTTGCATCTCATGGAGACCTTCTGCGTGAGAGAACTGTTTCTAACAAAGTCTTCCAAATGGTCCTGGAAATGCTTGGCTCTTCAAATGAGGACATCCAAAGGAATGTTGCATATGTTCTTGCAGATATATTTGATGCTCATAGAGACCTTTCTGAAATTCTAGGTAGACTGGAGATCACTGGTCCTTTATGCAGTTTACTAAGCAGTGGAATTGAGTGTGTTGCCATGCAGTCGGCCCGAGCACTTGCAGCCCTTTTTTTTTTTTATCAATTGAGACTAATAAGCACATGGTCTTTATTGCTAAATATGCAATCATGCCATTAATCAACCTTGCAAAATCTTCAAACATATATGCTGTGAATTAGGGGTACACATCACCATCGTCAAAGTTGCCACAACTCCCTCCTAAGAGTCCCTCTTTTGGAATTGTTGGTCTAGATTCCAATAATAACAATATTATGTATATGGGTTGGCCTAATTTCCCTTCCAAGGAAATAGTTTGAAACATCAGTGCACACCCTTAGTGGGCTATTTGTCGTCACATGGCCAACCTTTGTGGATCGATGATCTGCTAGACTCACCCTCTGAAAATCCAGCAAAGAAGGGCCCCCAACATAAACGATCTGCAAGTGATTTGCTTTCTTTCCTTGAAACTCCTGTGACTTCTGCTCCAATAGAGGAGATTGCAGAGGAAGATGAATTCGATTGCAGAAGTGCAACATCCATACCATCCAAAGGATACCAAGACTTTCACATATTGGATGAGGAGAAGCTCATGTCAATGTTTGCTGACATTGAACCATTCCACAAACAACAAAATCCATCAAATCAATCAGCTTCTAATCATACTCCTGCTGCACCATCAACTTCTTTGGATAACAGATGTTCAGAGAGACAGACAATTTCTAAGAACCCTTCAATGCCATAGATAACAACAGTTATGCATTTGGATTTCCTTTTGTATTCTCTGCAGCTGTGGTGTCATTGCTTAAATTATTTCGATATCTCTAACTTGTTTTTCCTCGCTTTCTTAGCATATCAATTCTTGAATCAGGCATTGCAGGTCACCTGAGGTTCAAACATCAAGTGTCAACAACACTTTATTGAGTAGCTACTAAAGAATCTAACACTCTATGTAGGATCATTTCTTCTCTGCATTATTTTCTTCTCAAAGATAAAACAAAACTTTCACCAGCGCGGAAGGCATAATTATAACCAATTAGCTGATGAAAGGTAGAGCTTTCACCAACTAATTAGCAAATCTTAAGGTGAAATAGCTGGTGAAACCTGAGACTGGCCAGCGAAGGTATATTTTTCCCAGATCAATTTTTTTATCAACCAAACATCCTAAAAATAGTTTCTAAAGATGCATATTGAATTTACACATCAAATTCAAGATCCGGATTTGATAAAAAGGATGTTTGAAGAGGCTCCAAAGTCATATTAGACACCTATTTTTGGGGCATAGAATCAGTTGCTTTTTCGATTCTATCATGATCAAAGCACATCAGTGAGCCTTGGAAGGATACCTACACATATCAGAGGATCTAAACATGCTTTGTATCTGAAGCTGCTGCTGTATTGATACACGATCCAGAAAAGGTTTACAGAGACATGGTTGCAACCGACAACACCCTCCGTTGGTGGCTTCACAGCCCGAGTTTTTATTATTACTGTAGACTTATCTATGGCTTCTTTATGATCGTCCACATAATCCAGTGGATTTTTGGTTTACTGTAGTCCTTGATCCTGCTTCTATACCTTATGTAAATACTAGTGGTGGTGCAGCTTGGTTTCCTCATTATGTTTCTAGAAGGCTGAAATATGCAATTGGTGAAAATCCTCATGTCTTTCCTAATAATGGAAGATAGTCATGGTGGATATGCCTGTTGACCTCATACTGAGAATTGGGAGCACCGTAAATAGAGAAAGGAGCTTCGTCTAGCAAACCCTGAGGTCTTTGTACTCTTGCAGGTAATCGAGATTCATCAAGTTTTGATTTTTGGGTAAGTTTTTGTTTCCAGTGGTTTAGGTGAGCCTGTGTGTGCTCATTAACCACCGAAAAGGATGAATGACTCCATGGCCCAATACTAAAGGCACAAGGTCTGCTAGGTTCTTGGAGACCTCACAGGGAGGTATCCATCCCAGTTGGAGTCAGATGTTAGCGATAAAAAACGCACCGACATTTTTGAAAGAACGATGCCTAATCTTGTAGGGAAAATTTTGATAGCTTCTCGGGCTCCAAATGGAGATTTGAAAGCACCATTGGAAATCTTAGGATTTTCATATGTCGATCGACTATTTAAGCATGAAAAAAGGACTCTCCATGACTGAGAAATTTGATTTTGAAAAAATCTGCGCTTTCACCAGCGCAGAAGGCAGAATTATAACTAGTTAGCTGGTGAAAGCTCCGCCTTTCACCAACTAAGGAGCGGATTTTCAGGTAAATTAGCTATTGAAATCATGTCATGGCCAGAACAACCAAATTTTCTCCCAGATCAGGATTTTTTGGGTTTGAATGGTTTGAAACCTTCTTCAATAAGCTGGTTATGAATTATCAAATCAAAATCTAAAGGCCATTCTTGGAGATGAATGTCAAAAGGGAATTTTTTGACTAGATTTGGTCATTTTCAAGGGAAAAATGATAGGGATCAAGTGACACATCACCCAATTCGAATTTTAGCTTTGGAGGACCAAATCAAACAACCTTGGAAGGCTAAAACTGCACTTCATCAGCAATCTTCTATTTTTAGAAATCATTAAATAGGATATTTCCTATTTTGTTTTGATTCTCCATTCTAGATCCATTTTTATAGGATCTCATCCTACACTTGTTATATCTGTTTTGGTTTGGCTATTTTTAATAAATCGGATCCATCTTTCAAGGATCTAGATTTCATCTTGTAAGGCTATAAAGCCAAAGACATTTGGAGCACTAGAGGGTTCAATTTTGGATACTCTTTGCTATTGTACTAAGGCACTTATTTTTCAATACAGAAAGACAATCTTCTTTTGTTGTTAATGACCGATTTATTCATCTATTCCATTTCTCTGTAATTTGATTCAATTTAGTTCATCTATTAAGAACTGTCATCTTCTTATTTAGCTCATAAATTTGAATTGAATGACCTCTTGTTGGCTTGTATGATCATGTACACTACTGTACTTGATTATCTAGATCAGTTTTCTCCATACCTTTTGATATTACTCTGTCTGGTCATTGATTCCTAAAAGAACTGTTTCATTTGATTGCATTGTGAGTTGTCTTCCCATTAGCTATTCTCAATTATCCCATTGATCCACACTTTCATTATTCATGATTTCTTAAGTTACCAAGCATCCTTAGCCTACAACCCTAAGGAGTTTCTTGGAGTGATAACACCTTCTATATCTCTTAACTATACATATCCACCATCTGTTATAGATTTGACCTTGTATGGTCCTAAACAATGCATTCTCATCTTTCTTGGGTGCTAAAATGATTTGTTGTTGTAGAGCAATACTAGATCTCCTTCCATGAAAGTCTTCTTCTTAATGTGTTGATAGTGCCATGCTTTGTCTCTGGCCTTCTACACTTGTGTTGATGGAATCCTGCCAGGATTCGGTCTTCCTCCATTGCTAACAATTGATGAAACCATTCATGTATCGCGCCATGTTCTGTCATTTGTGTGATAGTAGCTACAAGTAAGCTGGGTATTAAAAATTCCAATGGTACTATCGCTTCTTGTTCGTAGATGAGTTTGAATGGTGTGTGCCTTGTCAACTTCTTACATGTCATCCTATACGCCCATAATATTGTTGGTACTTTGATATCCTAGTGGTCTTCATTGATGTTACAAATATATTTCAATGCGTTCTCTATAACTTTGTCGAAGTCTTCTACTGTGCCATTCACATGTGGGTGATACAGTGTGATTTTATAGTGGTGAAATTCAAATTCTTTGAGCATTGCATGGATGGTGCTATTTATGAAATGTGTGCCTTGATCTCTCATCAGAACTCTTGGGAATCCAAATCTAGTAATTACTTGTTTGAATAAAAAGTGTGCAGCGGTCTTTGCGCTACAATCCTTTACTGGTGCAGCTTTCGCGCATCTTGTTAGGTATTCTTTTGTGATGATGATGTATCTTGCCCCTATTCTCTTGGCTGGTGCGTTAATAGGTCCCACAAAGTCTATTGCCAATTTATCAAATTCCTGTAGTGTCACTTGTGGTCATAATGGCATCTCATCCCTTCCGTTGGGTTTGCCTACCCTTTGACAGACATCGCATCCCTGACAGTATTCTTTCAAGTCCCTGTGGATTGTTGGCCACCATAGTCCTGCATGGAGTACCTTATGCGTGGTATATTTTCCTGCATAATGTCCTACTGCCAATCCCTCATGGGCTTTTGATAAAATCCTTGGTCATTTGTGCTCAAGTGTGTACCTTCGTAAAATGATATCTATGCCCATTTCATATAGATGTCCTGTGATCAGTTGATAGTCAGTTACGTGAATTACCAGGTTCTTCTTCTACGCGGTGGTATACTCTTGTGGTGTGGTACCTATGCTCAAGTACTAGATGATCTCTGCGAAGTAGTCATCAGCATTTTGTACTGAGAATAGTTGTACATACGGAAAGTTGTCTTCTAAGCTTGTGGGTTCTTCTCCATTTGTGACCCGTGATAGGTGGTCAAGGCCTGCATTTAGTTTCTTAGTTTGATGATTACTTTGAAGTCAAATTCCTAAAATAATAGTAATCATAGGCAAATTCTCCCCCCCAACATTGGCTTGTTGACTAATTACTTTAGGGTTGATTTATTTGTAAACATCTTAAATTTTTTTCCCAATAAGTAGTCTCGGAACTTCTGAAGTGAATAAACCATAGCTAGGTCTTCTATTTCGATTGTGTTATAGTTTTGTTCTGAGTTGGATATTTTTCTTCTTGCAAATGCTATTGGGTGATCCAATTCTCCTACTCCTAGCTATGCTAAGATAGCTCCCAGTGTTATCCCTGATGCATCTACATGCACATGGAATGTCTTTCCCCGGTCTGGAAATATTAATATCGGTGTAGTGACCATATTTTCCTTCAGGGTATCCATATTGTGTTGACACTCGTCGTTCCATTGGTACTTTGTATCCTTCCTTAGCAGTTCATACATTGGTGTTATTATCTATGCATATCCTTTCATAAATTTTTGATAGTATCCTGTGTGTCCTAACGTCGCTCATAGTTGACGAACTGTTTTTGGTGCTGGTAAATTAATGATGACAGTGATTTTTTCCGGATCGACCAATAGACCTTGTTAGCATACTATATGGCCCAATAGTATCCCAAACGGTGTTCCAAATATGCATTTCTTTATGTTCAATGATATCTGACACTATTTTCATCACTCTAGCATCAAGCGTAAGACTTATGCATGGTTTTTCAATAGACTATAGACTATCCATTCGTCCAGATATACTTCAAGAAACTGGTGAATGAATTCTTTAAATGTTGCGCTAACCACTCTGGAGAAGATTGTTGGTGCATTCTTTAGTCCAAAGGGCATGATTGTATATTGGTAAGATCCCCATTCCGTCACGAATGTGGTTTTGTATCTATCCTCCTGTGCTATCTTACTCTAATGGTAACCTGAGAATCCATTGGTGAATGAATATGATTCATGTACCCCCACATTCTCTAGCACTTCAACCATGAACAATGTAGGGAATGGGTTGTGTAGGCATGCATCATTCAAATTCCTCAAGTCGATGCATATCCTGATCCTTATTCCTTGTTTCTTGTCCTGTATGACCATCGGGCTTATCCATTATGATTCCTCGACTGGTTTGATTATGTCGGCTTCGAGCATTCGGCCAATATCCTCTTTAAATTTCTGTTTATATATAGGGTTCAGTCTATATGGTCATTGTCTGATTGGTCTCGCTTCGGGTCTAAGAGGTATTTTTATTTCTTCCAGTTCACCTGCTATACCTTTCATCTCTGTAAATGTTGTAGGAAATAAGTCATTGTATTGGCACAATAGTTCTGTAATGCTTTCTATTGTTGGGTCATCCTAGTAGTCTCCAATGCTAGCCATTTTGGGATGTTCCACTATGTTGATGTTAACTTTCTTTACCTTGATCGGCACGAAAATAACTTCAGATTCTATTTTTGGTCCCTTCACATCTCTATTGCCTTCTACTTCTTCAATCTGAATGTCACGCGGGTTCTCTTCATTTGGTATGTTCTCATGTACCTGGTAGCATGACAGTAGTTCCTTGACTATCTGTTTATTTCTCTACTGCTCTTCGATAATAAGTTCTACTTCTGGATCCTCAATGAATATGGCTCCTCTGATTTGTTTCAAAGTTGCGTCTATGTTGGGGTTCTCATACTTGAATGAGACAGTTGTGGTAAAGTTTTTTTGCAATGTTACCCATGTTGTAGTTCCTTTGCACATTTCCTAATCTGTATACCAATTCGTTGGTATGCCCTCTAATGTATGAATAAATTGGTGAGGCCATTCCTCTGGTGGTTTAAATTTCCACAGTGTTTCGCACTCCATCAAGTTTTTCGTTGGTGTCCCTAAACCTTCATACTTCTGTTGTTTGTTGTTTTCCTGTGCTACGCCGAACCTTATGCGTAGTAGCCTCTTACATTGGTACCAGTTTGTGATGGTATCCTTGTGTGTGCCCCACCATATGGCGGGTGTGGCCTTGAGTGATAAGTCCAGTGTTAGTAGCCTCTGGTTCTCTAATACTTCATCTTCATATTGAGTCAAGAATGTTTCTAAATCATTAATTCCATGAAAATTGGGTGGTTCTTCGATTTCTATGCCTATACATCATACTGCGCGGTCTATTCTTGCGCATATTCTCATGGATACTTCATGTAGTCTCTGCTGCCAGTTTTCTAACTCGGTGTCTAAATCCATAGTGCATGAAGTAATAATCCGCTAACTGAGTACTCCGTCTGCAGTTGGGTTTGCATAATCCTCCTCGCGCACAGTTGTTCTGTACAACTGGTCGATTTCCTCTAAGTCTAGGCAAGTGGGTTCTACGAACCTTTCCCCTTCTGATGGATCTAGTGGTGCTATAAACCTGTAATCTCCATATTGAAATGTCATTTTTCTTGTCTTCAAGTTAATTATGGTTTGGTTGTCAAATGCCCAGTACAGACCGAGTAGTGTTGTGTATGGTGTTGTGCCATCTACTATTTCTATGACTTCAAAATCTTCTTTGGTGCACACACCATCAAGATCTACCGTTACGCCCTTCAGCCTCCCGATTGGTAGGACTTTGTGCTGGTTTGCTAGTTTTAATTGGACATTCAAATATACCAAGTTTGGTTCTCCCATGCATTGCCAGGTTTTCTTTGGTAGTACATTTACTTCAGATCCTAGGTCCAGTATGATATCTCCCATATTGAAATCCCCAATGTTTTCATTCAATCTGAATTCCCTACTTGTTCTTCTCCTTGTGTGTAGGTGATTGACAATATTTGGTTCTAGGTTTTGTTTTGTCTCGTTGCTACATTTCTCTAAGTTGTTTTGAAATATTTTCATAGATGAAGGATCACTTAAGATTTTTATGCATGACTGCAAAAACTCTTTGATGGTACTTACTTGTCCCTTGAGTGACATTCCATTGGTATTATCCAATGATGGCGGCATTTCATATTATGGGGCTTCATGGGCTAGTTGCATAGTGGAAGTCGGCGTTGTGTCATTCTTCTGAAATTCATGTCTAACCTCCTTAAAAGTCTCCTTTTATTTGGGTGCATCGAAATACTTCCCGGGTTCGGTGTTCTTCCTTACCCACTAGTTTTGTGCAGGTTCCTTTTGGGCTGTGTCGTTTCCTGTCTTTGTTCCTCCACGGGTGACTATGTTCATATTTTGGCCATCCTCCCTTGCTTTGGATGAAATCCATTAAACATTTTGGTTTTTCTGGTTCCTTTTTTCCTGGATCTTTACTAACAGTGTCGAGCATTCCTCTGTCTCGTGATCCAATGCACGATAGTACATACAAGTTGTTGACAACAATGGGCATTCCCTTGCATAATGTCCCAGTTGCTTACAATTGTGACATGTGATTAGTCCTCTACCATGCCCAAAGCCTCCTCTAGCTCATCCTCCTCCTCAATAGTCTACTTTGTCCCCTCTCAACACATTATATGGTGGTGCCTGGTTGTACTGCGCGGTATTCTATTGGGGTTGCATCAGGTTGTACTGTGGATGTGTATTTTTGTATGGTTGTTGCGCAGTGTTATATTGTTGTTGTACAGTATTGTATGGAGTTGGGGCTTGATTGAATTATGGCGTTGCTTTCCCAGTCATCATTTCGGCTTGTACCCTGTAAGCGTCTGATGTTCTCTCCCACATAATCTCCATAGTTCTACAATCTTTGTCATCATGGCCTACGGACTTATAGAAAGTGAAATAAGAATTCTTGGGAACTATCTAGTACTTCTGCATCATCATGCAGTGATAAGGGTTGTGACCCGGTTTCTTGCATATTTCACACCATAATCCTCCCTGTGGGAGTGGATTTGGCATCCCTATTGTTTTCACCCAATTCGTCACTCAGTGAGCAAATTAAGAGTGCTTACATGCCCAGTTGGGCTCTGCTAGGCATGACAGCTGTGAGGTAAAAGGTTAGAAAGAAAAACAACAAAGCTATTAACAAGAATTAAACTAAAACTAATAATAACTATGAGCATATAAAATAAATGAAAAATAGAGACAAATGGACCAATATCACCAATGTATAAGTTGATATGTTGATGAAATCCAAAGGCACAAAGAAGAAAGGGGACTTGGGTCCCTTCTTTCTCCAATGGAAGGCTCTTGAGGCCCTCAAAGCTTGCTCT
>ML808198.1:115344-127486 GCA_009831015.1 Picea engelmannii | reverse complement strand
CATTCATGGCTTTTTATAGCCAAGCATTGGATCATTATGTAACCTCTTTAGAATGTGAAAAGGGGCTCTTTAGGGCATAATTAGGTCTTTGACCAGCCCACCATGAGGATTGAGCTCAGATTTGGTGTCAAATCGACTTGGGATCTGATCCATTAGTGGTTGGGAGGCCGACCAATTTCAATAAATGCATCATTTAGCAGGCGCGCGGGTTTTTTGCCAAACCACTACGCCTTATGCACATATGTGCGCTTTATATGTTTCTGTTACGCTTATACGTGCACGCACCCAGATGATGTAAAGCGCCTTTCAAATTTTTGGTCATTTGTATAGTTTTTTGACCCTTTTGCCATGCTGAAGAATTAATCTTGTGCCATGAATGACTTTTTCCTGTTTTGACGATGCAGAGTTCTTGTCGCCCTGTGCGGATGAAATTTCAGTGATAACAGATGCCCCCTGATGGATGAGGTTAGGAGCATATGTATAGCCGAAATCCATCAATGTTTCTTTTACTAAGAATGGTGTTGTAAGGGAGAGCAATAATGGGACCGTGTAGAGCAATCCTTTGGAGAAGAAAGGAACCTGTAGAACCCGACCGTCTACAAGGTGCGTAACAATATACAACTATGTACAAACAAGGAGGGCATGTCCCATGCTCGTATGATGTAACTCTGAAAAAAGATGCCGAAAATGTTGGTGTAGACAACTGCAGCGCCCTCGAGGGCGGAATGGTACAGGCAGAAGAAAATTCTGCAAAGGAACATACTCTAAACCATAGGTAATGGTCACGGAAATGAACAACGACGGTGATGTGGGCATTGGTGGCCTTACCAAGTTCAGAGGTCTTCGACAAGTGATAATAAAACTACAATAGTCGCAAAGTAAGACCCACCGCAACATGAGAAAGCGTTGGCATCGAATGTTATGGGGGTCAACGACAGCAGGGAGCAATGGTGTTTCCCCCTGTGCCGTCCAATATCTCTCATTAAATGGGAAATGAGAATCAAGATACTGTCACCCTTCTGGAAAATTGTACTGATGTCGACAAAAAAGGGGGACGCGGCTCCCAGAAGAAAAGGGCTTCATGGAATCTACTGTGGTGCGGGAGTGGCAGAGGTACATGGACGAAGTCAAGAAGTGGGAAGACTCAAGACTACCCTTGGATGGAGAATGTATGAGACAAACATTGGCCGCAACCGTGTGACAAGGTTGAGTGTCAGGGGGATGCCAAGACTGAGAATAAGTTGTGCCAGAGGCGGGACAAAGTGAACAAATTGAGAGGATAAATGGTAAGTGACCTGGGTAGTACTCTGAAGATATAGACGATGTCGGCGAGGGTAAATGAAAAGTAATGCTCCAACCAAGGGTGACATGGGTTGCGTGTGGCCAAAAGGAAAGCGGGTCGCCAACGGTGACGACAAAAGTAAGGACTGGGAATAAAATGTGTTTGTACAATAAATAATGAATAAATGTGGGAAAAATGTACAAAATACAGAAACAGGTGCCCCAGTGTGAAATGAGTGCCCCAGGGAGGGAAGAAATTGTTGGGAAAACTGATGAAGGGTGGGGGCCCCATTGGCAAGTTTCTGTATGAGGTAGGGGAAGTGGAGATAGGTTCACAAATGGGAAAACTGATGGTGGATGAGATGGCGGGTTCATGATCCTGTGGAGGTGCAGGTAAAAAAGAACATAACCATCAAGCGATGATCGGGGAGTCCATATGGGAAGCTAGCAAAATGAGGAGGAGAAGTATGTGGCAACATGATGAAAGACTACCAGGACTCCCATCCCTAAAGGGTGATGAAGAACAACATGAGTGTCAAAAGTTCCAAAAGGTGCTATGAATGAGACAACTCATGTGGGTAAGAAAGCTACCGGGTGCCAGTACCATAGATGCAAAATGAAGGTGTGAGTACTGCAGAGCCGAAAATGGGTATCCTAAAGGCCAAAATCAGGGGGTGTGACTGGGAATGTAAATGCAATACATTGAGAGAGACCACATGCCAGTGCTGAGTATATACCTGAAGGAATGATGCGAAGAGATGATGACCAGGTACCTGCACAGAGAACGATCAAATACCCAAAGTGAACAATATCTGAAGAGAATAAAAAATATGAACATGTATTAGATAAATGTGACAATGCGCGTGCGTACCTGGCCATGATATGCAAAAAGGGCACCCCAGGGGCTCAGGATGAAAAGCGGCCCAGGGATAGCCATGATGTAGGTGGCAGAACGCTGATCCCGGATGTGCGGTAGCGCGAGTGGGACTGGTCGTAGCTGCGAGATGATGTGGCCGATGCGAGGCCTATAGTTTGGGCTTCTTTAGCAGCCAGTGGGTTGCTAAAGTTTTTTGAGTTCCCTTTGATACGGGCCCAAGAGCATTTGCTCCAGTTTCTGATTGAGATGTGGAGTCCAGATCAACACTACTTCCTCATGCGAGGAGAGCAGATCGCCTTCACTGCGGTGAAGGAAATCTACTTCTTGACTGGGCTCCCCTTCCGGGGAACACCACTGTCGGCAGTGCCTGTGCTGTCGAGGAACACTCATCTGCACACTGTCGCCGAGCGATACTGCTCAGGCGAAGATTACATGACCGGGACATCAGTGAGCATCAGTGGGATAGATGCCCTGCTACATCGCTGCATAGCAGCGATGATAGTGCGGGTGTACGGGTCACGATCGACCCACCGGATCAGCGGTGGTGAGCTGTTCCTGATGGAGAGGGTGGTGGTGGGCCGTGAGAGGTTCGCCTAGGGTTTGACACTACATGCACAGATGATCGTGCAGCTGGACCACTGTCGATCGAGAGTTGCCGGGGAGTTTGCATTTGGCTCCATCCTGGTGGCCTTTTTCTTGGAGAGGGTGCCGATGCTGCGCCCGAGGGTGCTACTGGAGGCACCAGGGGTACAAGAGCTGCACTTGAGGCGGTGGTCACAGATTTTGGTTCGCCACAGTGGTGCCAAAGGCAGACACTATTTCATGGCGCAGGCGACGCAGATATGGTGGCAGGTGCCGCAGGTTATACTCCAGTTATCCTATGCTGGGGTGGACTTCCGGGGGGACCCAGATATGGTACTACCTCCTGGGGAGGTTTTTGATCATAGAGGTATGCTGTGTATTTATATGTTTTGGTTTATGTTGTGATTTTTGATATACTAGTGCATATGTTTGATGTATAGACACTGATACCATCTGTTGTTGCTTGTTTGGTGCATGTGTAGATTTGGCACCTCGCAGGCGGGAGGTGGAGTTGTACAGACCTCCGGTGCAGCCAGAGGGGAGACTGCCATGTGGAGACAGACGCAGATGGGATGAGGCTGTTGGGAGACCTGCAGATCCTGCGAGGCCGGCGTGAAGGCGCCGATTTGATGACCCTGGTGCGGGGCCATCTCATGCCCCTCCGACGACAGTCGGAGGGGAGTTGGATGATATACTCCGTCGATTTGAGACGGTGTTTTGGGATGTACCTGAGGGCATGTGGATCCGTATCCAGGACGAGGAGTTCCTGGAGCAGTGTATCGGGTTACCACCACCATGGCGGTCCATCATGCGACGAGCAGTTGTGCTCGCCGCCATGACTAGTGGATGCCTACCTCCAGGGTAGGAGGGTCCTGCAGGTGCGCCACCACCATCGCCTGGGGCAGGTAGGGGTGGGCCACCACCTCCTCCTAAGGGAGGGGCAGCTGGGGGTGCGATAGAGGTCCCCTAATTGTATTGTATATTGCTTTGATAGGCTGGTGAGCCGATTTTTGTACCATGATGTGGCACAGGCCTGTGGGCCAATGTACTTTTGTGTATGTAAACATTTGGATGATCTGAGAGGCCCATGTATATATATATATGAGTATACATGTTTTTGAGATCCAAATGTGGGGTACATGTGTTTTTTGTGTTGATGTTGATGATGTTGATTCTATCTATATGCTGTGACATGATATATGTGATGTTTATGTATGTGTAGCTTGATGTGATATATGCCAATCTAGCACCATGTTAGCTATGTGATCTGTTGTTTGATTCAATTCTCTTGGAATATGTGTAAATGTAATGGAATCAAAATGTCGAGATAATAATCTAACTTGCAGGTATTTGCAAAAGAGGCACGGATCGCGTACACGGTACACATTGTTGAGTTGGAGAACGACCAGTTGAGAGTCGAGGAAAACGCTAAGGTGACGAACATGATGATGATGGGCTTCAGTCAAGAGGACAATGACAGCAGTGTATTTGTCTTGGTTATTGGTTGCTGGTCCTAAACATATGCTGTTGGAATGTAGCATTTCATGTGAAGGGGTGTAGAGAGCCCAAGCAGCCGAAGCGAGATTTTGTGTCCAACGGCTGGCGCCGTCGGCGTAACCAATGTGGTAAGCTGGTGGAGGAGGCATCTGTCAACAACACAAAGGATAGTTTATATGGGGTATAAAAAATATTAAAAATGCTAGAAAAGAAAAATGACCTAAAGTAGCGGGACTAAGTTTAAGCATAAAATTTCTTGAGGTATAACCCATTGATGGATTCTTTGAGTGCGAGGCCTTCGGGGGAGGCCAAGATGTATGCGCCTTTGGTGAGGAAATGTTGGATGATGTAAGGGCCATGCCATAGTGATTCAAATTTTCCGTGGCCAAAGGTATCGTGAGTGATATCATAAGCGAGGACAAGGTCGCCTTCGCGAAAAGATCGAAGGTTGACATGGCGATCAAAGGTAGCCTTGGAGATTTTTTTAGCTGCCTCGTTGTTCTGTAATGAGGATCGACGATCCTCATCCAGAGACTCCAAGTTCAGCAAGCGCTGCTCCATTGGAGCAGTGTCAGGTAAAAGCTCAATTGTGGTGTGAAGGGTGGGAATTTCGCACTCGATGGGAAGAGTTGCCTCGACCCCCTAGACTAAGTGAAATGGCGTGAAACCTGTGGCAATCTTCACTGCCATTCGATAAGCCCATAGCACGGAAAATAACATATGATGCCAATTGGTTTTATGTTGATTGACCATGCACTGTAACATGGTCTTGAGGACTTTGTTCACTGCCTTGACCTGTCCATTTGACTGAGGATAGTATGGTGAGGCAAACTCGTGAGAGAATCCTAACCGAGATGAGAGTTCGACGAAGATCTCATTCTCAAAATGTTTCCCATGATCGAAAATGAGTTGGAGTGGTAATCTGAACCGGGATATGACATGGTTGAAGAAAAAATGTGTTGCTGTGTCAGCGGTGTTGTTGAAGGTGGGCACATCTTTGGCCCATTTGGTGAAGTAATCGACAGCCACTACAATGTATTTTTGACCATTGCTGGAGGGGGGATTACAAGTCATAAATTCAATGCCCCATTTGCAAAAGGGGCCTGCAGTGATGACAGGGTGAAGAAGGGTGGGGGGGCGCGGGCTTTGTTGGCATAGAGCTGGCATTGCTCACATCGTTTCACGGCATGAATGCAATCATGAAATAGGGTAGGCCAAAAATAACCGGCCCGGATAATTTTCTGAGCAGTGGATATGCCTGAAAGATGGCCCCCACATGCGCCACTGTGGCAGTCATTTAAGACTCTATCAGCCTCATCAATAGTCAGGCAGCAAGGAAGAATGGTGTCGACACCCTGCCGATAGAGGATGTCCCCGATGAGGAGGTAGCGGGGAGCCTGATGGTGAATACGCCGACGATCATCTCATGATAGGTGATTTCCAAATTTTTGAGTTCGTAGGTAGACAAGAAGGTCACCATACCAAGGATCATCTGAAGCAATGTAAAAGAGATGTTCGTCAGGGAAGTCAGTGTTGACGGGGGGACTGATGGTGTCAAAGGGAAGGGCTGTGACAAGTTCAGCGAGAATGAGGGCCTTCTTACTCTTAGGTGTTGAAAACTCGAGGTCGTATTCCTGAAGGATAACGATCCATCGAGCGAGTTTGTCGTTAACTTGGCGATGGCTGAGAAAGTATTGCATAGGGTTGGAATCTGCAATGACTTTGGTGGTGCGAAGCAGAATGTAATGGTGCAGCTTCTGTACTGCAAGGACAACTACAAGAGCAAGTTTCTCTTCATGTTTGTACTTTAGGGGTGGTCTTGAGAGGTTTTTACTGACGTAGTAAATGATGTGTTCACGATTGTCATCTCCGAGCTGGACGAGGACACTGGCAACTGATACAGCTGATGTTGATACATAGAGGATGTAGTCGCGATTGTAGTCCGGTACACTAATCAAAGGTGCATTGGAAAGTGCTGCTTTGAGGTCGTCAAACGACTGTTGGGCATAGTCGTCCCAATGAAAAGGGATGTCGTGATGCAGTAAGTGAAGGAAACCATGTGCGCGTATAGCGTAATCAGGAACAAAGCGCCTAAGAAAGTTGGCTTTGCCCTGTAGACTCTGTAGTTGTGGAAAATTCTGAGGAGGTGGAATTTCTGTGATGGCTTGGAATTTGAGGGGGTCCACAGTGATACCGTTTTGTGAAACAATAAAACCGAGGAGGTGCCCTGTGGTGACGCAGAACACACACTTGAGAGGATTCAAGCGGATGTTGTACTGACGACACCGTTGAAAGATGACTCATAAATCATCGAGGTGTTGGGTACGCTTCTTGGATCGAGTGGTGAGGTCGTCCAAGTAGGCGAGGATGATTGCAGCTAGATCATGAAAGATGTATGTCATGGCCCACTGGAAAGTTGCACCGGCATTTTTGAGGCCGAAGGGCATGACACGATATGAAAACGTACCCCATGGGGTAATGAATGCAGTTTTGTACTGATCGGCTGGATGGATTTGAATTTGGTTATAGCCAGAGAATCCGTCCATAAAGGAAAGAGCCTCGTGGCCAGCGCAGTCGTCGATAATATGATCGATGAAAGGCGTTGGGAAGTTGTCCTTGGGACATGCGTTATTGAGATCACGAAATTCGGTGCAAACGCGAATGGTGCCCTGTTTTTTGTCGACGGGTACAGGGTTGGAAACCCATGAAGTGTAAGCGATGGGGTAAATGAATCCGACTGTATGCAATTTGTCAATTTCGGCTTTGATAGCCGCGGCCTTGGATGGGTGTAGCGGTTGTTGTTTCTAGCGAACTGGTGTGATGTCGGGCCAGGTGTCGATGCGATGTTCGACGATAGAGGGGTCAAGGCCAAGCATATTCGTGTATGACCAGGTGAAGATATCCCTATATTCTTGGAAGAGGGTTTTATATGCGGTGATTTCCTGGGGAGTGCAAGCAGCTCCAATGATGATTTCTTCGACGATGCTCGGTTTAATGGAAATGTCGATTTTGATGGTGGGGGAAATATTAGCTAGATTGCCTTCTTCAAAAGCGTCAGGTGCAGGGATAGGGTTTTTGAACCAATCGATAGTCCCTGATGGGATAAAATCTTTGGTTTCGACCACGTAAATGGGATTGAGGTCAGGAGGCATGAGGGCCTCCTGTGGAAGGAAGAGTGGATGATGATGTAGTGCATCCCAGAGAGAGTCTGGGCGTTGTAGATCTTCCAGTATTTCCTCATCGCATTGGAAACAACAGGAATATAATGGATCGTGAGGAGTGACCTCAGTGACAGTGTGATTGCCCCTTGCTGTAGAAGTAGAGGAGGTACTGCAAGGAGAGAGCAAGGGTTCACTTGTCATAAACCAAATATTGAGGTATTGAGGGGTACCCATAGTTGTGGGATGGAGAGTCTCCGCAGGGGGTTGGGTGGGGGAGTTGGGTGGATTACGGGGTAAATCCTCAGACATGTCATCTAAGAACCATGGAGGCATAGGGACTGCCTCGGGCTCGGGAGAGATGATGTGGAGATCTTCAAATGGTGAAGATATGTCAATGATTGCCTCTGCGGGTTGGTGAAGAAGGGCTAACTGACGTCACCGATATTCGATGATCATCGGACATTGGTATGTAAAATGAGTCAATGAATTGAAAAGAGAGCAAGGGCATCTCACGCATTCATTGACTGAAGTAGTGACATAGCGTATGTCAGTGATAGGTGTTGTGGAGGACGTAGCCAGGTGTGGGTTGTTCTGAAAGTCTCGGCTTACGATAGCTAATGCCTACTGGAAACGAGGCAGTGCTGGACAATGATGGGTGTAATGGCCATACTCAGAACAGATGGCACATACGAATTTGGTCTTCAACCCTTTACTACTGGAAGGTTGAGTGGTAGCAATAGTAATGGATGGTGTGGGGGTTGGATTGGGGGGAATCAAATTCTGTAATTCGGGTAGTGATGGGCAGTTGTTGGTTTGGTGACCCTCTTTGTCACACAAGGTGCAAGGTGGTGAGATGCATAGAGGAAGTGGAGTTGTGGGATCCTTTTTCTGTCTCCTGCCCCTAGCGGTAGTAGGGGGGGTAGGGAGGATGGGGGTGGTGGAGGTAGTGGGAGTGAGGACAGGAATCGTCATGGGGAGTCCTGCCTGTGGGTGAGGGACCATCTCAGGTGGATGTAAGTACCACACTGGGATTGCTAACACCATATTGGGTAGTGTGAGCATTGCTGCTACCTGGAAAGCCTCTATACCGGGTGGAGGATAAAAGAAGGGAATTTGAGTGAGGGGTCGGGGAACTGTTTCCCAAATGGGATTAGGCCCTTGAGGGGATGTGGATTTGTGGACCATAGGTGTCGACGAATGCGCAGGAGGCTCCTGTGGGAGTGGTGCTGCGACTGTTGAGATGTCAGGAATGAATGAAGCCTCCTGAGGAGGATGAGAATCCTCCTGTTGAGTTTTGTTAGATGAGATGACGCATACTTGACCAGGGGGAAGGAGCGGTGGTGCTCCATGGTACGTCCCTAACAAGGATGGATCTTTGAAAATACCAGGACCCATCTCAACGAGTGGATATACGTCTTGGTTGGTGTGAATAAGAGGAAGAATGTTATCGAGATTGGAAGATGGGTTAGGCTCGTAATACGAGACTTGGTCAATGGTTACAATCTTCCTGTTGTGAGGGAACATGATTGTCCTAAAGACTGATGATGCCACTTCCTTCATAGCATACATGTAGGTATGGCCAAACAAGATATTGTAATCGAGTTGAGCGTCGATAACTTCGATGTCAATGAGAATGGTTTTTCCCTCGAGTTCAAAGGGGACATTTTGGAAAAGCCCTTCGGGGGACGATGGTCTCCCGTCATAATCTCGCAGTGTGATGGCGGAGGGTAAGAGGTCCGGGGAACCAAGTTTCTGCCATATTGTTTTGGACATGATGCAGGTAGATTCCCCTTCATCGATGATACACCGATGGATGATGATGTTATATATTTTTACTGGTATTTGAATAGCGACGTCGGTGGGAAGACGAGGTTCACAGCTATCAAGGTCAAAAGTGATGAGTCGAGTATCGGAAGGGTCGACTGCCCCCAAGGTGGAAAGTAGTCATTTCTGCTGCATAGGACAAGTCTAGAGGACTTCCAGAACTAACATGGCAGCCGGGGATTGTGCTAAGTCATCTACCAAGCTGTAGTTATGAGCGACCCTAGCCTGTGGGTTGTGGACATTCCTGCGCAATGGGATGCAAGGGATGCGTAATGGTGGTTCGGCTGAAGGGCGAGGGATCACCAATGGAGGTCTCGTCGATGTCGGGTTTGTCTCTGGAGGTGTAGGGTTAGACTCAGCTATTGCAGGATACTGACGATTGCGTGTTTGCAAAATAATTTCTTCCTCACTGGTGAGGAGAATTGTTCGTTCTACTGGATTGTTGGGATTATGGTATTGGCCCATCGGAGGTGGGGGATGCTGTGTGTCCTGATGGGTGTTTATGACACCTTGATGCAGGATAGGATTTTGCAGCACGACGAGAGGGGGTTGTTGCACATATTGTTGTTGTTTCTACTGGGGCGCAGGTTTCGCTAGGGAGGGGGGAAGGCTTCCAGAGTCTTTTAACCTCTTGAAATCAACGATCTGGGGGAAATGGTGAGTGTAATGACTGTACACGCCACAAAGAGCACAAGGGTGGATGGTTTTAATAGTATTCCGCCCTTGTCGTTTGTTGTTATTGCTTCCCTAGGGGTTTTGGTTCCCTTGGTTTGGGTTGCCCCCAGTGGGTGGGTGTTGGGGTGGTTGATTCCCGCCTTGACCAGGATTGTTGTTATTCCTGTTCCTTCCTTTCTTCTTGGAATTGTTTGAAGGGTGAGTTGGATTGTCTATGTTCAACTGTTCAAAATGTTGATATTGTTGAGCAGCAGAGGGTTGAACAAAGTTTACCCCCGCATGAGGATGTGGGGGAGCCATGGGTTGCGAAGGACCAGGAAAGGGGAAGTATGGATTTTGTGGTGGTACCGATCCATAGGGTACATAGGAAGGCATCGTGCTTTCACTAGTACTATAATATGATGTTGAGGGGGTACCACTGTTTGTGGGAAGAGGTGGATGTATGGGAGGTGTCGGTGGTGGTCCACTAACGGGTGGAGGTATAGTCACTGGGTATCGCTATTGATAAGGGGGTGGGGGGTAGTAAGATGTGCCCCCATATGCCGGCGGGTACTGAGGCGTTCCATACATCGGTGGTGGTTGAGGTTGTGGACTATGGTGTGTGGTGGCACCTATTAGTCCGTCTGCTGAGTGAGACATCCCTGGTTTTTCTTGGCCGAACGACACAGGTTTTGACAGATCCGGAAGTACTGTGTACAAGTATCCTGACTGTGCATAAATGAGGTCATATTGTTGAGCCTTGATTATGGATTCTTCTTTATATTGTGGGAAGGTAGAAGCTACATCCTTACCAAGGAGAGCGAAAAGTGATCTAAGAAACCAGTCAAGGCATTGTTGTTTGGTGGTTTCTGCTTTACACAAACTACGTCTCCTACGCCACTCATGAATGTGGTCAGCGATGTTGGTGGTTGAGGTCTGTTTGAAGTTAGATAGTAGTTCTAGACCATTGTCATGGTGGATAGGTAATTGGAAGAAAGTTAAGAAGGCTTTGGCCAAGGATTCAAAGGTCGTATGGGACCCTGATTTTTCTTCGACATACCATTTGGCTGATGGGCCAGTGAGTGTGCGTTGAAAAAGTCACAATCTGACGGAATCATCCATAACGCTATTGGAAGAGCACCATAGATGAAAGGTCATGACATGATTGGTGGGGTCATCCCCTACCTTTCCTTCAAACTTTGGTATGTCTGAAGGAAGTTTGGTTGGCATTGAAGGCCATGTGGCATCATGCAATATAGGATCATTAGTGAGCTTGGTGAGATCCAGAATGTTGAGAGAAGCCAAGTATGGCATCTATAGTGGGGTAGGAATGTTAGTTCCATCTATGGTGTGTTGTGAACCTGACCCTTGATGGGGACTAGATGGGTTGGTGCTCCCTCCTTGAGAGGAAGAGGGTCCCCCGCTTCCGTGCAAAGGAGAGCGAGTGACTGTGTGACCTTGGGAATTGGACCCAAGTAAGGTAGAACCAAGCAAGGCTGGTCCTAAGATGGTAACACTCACAGGAGTGTGTGAAGGAGGTACCACTGAGCGAGTACGACCAGATACTCCCCCTAAGATAGGAGGAAGGTTGAGAAAACGTCATGAACGTCGGGGGTTTTGTGGTTCCCCTATGATGTCAGACTAGTTGTGTGAAATGTGTGCAACAAGTGGTGAGAGAAAATATAGAAACAAGAGCCTTTTGTTATGACTGTTTTACACAATATATATATCAAAGTCAAACTATAGTCAGATGTGCATCATACATAAATGAGAAAGAAACATATATGTGGGTAAGAGGGTTTTTGTCTGTGTGGGGGAATCAAAAAAGAAAACAAATGCTCGTGTCCTAAAAGATGTAACATCCTTTCTCTCAAATAGCACTGGACCTTCCAATAGCTCTCAATAGTGGGGTCTGAAGTCACCGGAAGAGACACTAGTGAAGGATGAAGTAACTGGTTATAATGAGGGGTAGAGGGTGCAATATCCCGAAAGAGCTGGCGATACCTCCCAATAGCCACACAAAATCCAATGAAGGTGCGATTGCAGCGCACAACCACCACCTGGGTAGATGTCCTAAAATTGGTCACTAGGTACCTCGGTCCAAGCGTGACATTTAGATTTTTGGCCTAAGAAATGGGTCACGGGCTGGATCCCTTCCAAGAGGTGGGTGCCTCAAGGGGGGATGCACAGAACAACCGGACCTCGGCCTTCGACCCTTCATGGGTATCTCCCTGCCTTATGGTGATTGGAACGCTGGACTTGGAGG
>ML808198.1:70712-85961 GCA_009831015.1 Picea engelmannii | reverse complement strand
ATGCTATTGGAAGAACACCATAGATGAAAGGTCATGACATGGTTGGCGGGGTCATCCCCTGCCTTTCCTTCAAACTTTGGTATGTCTGAAGGAAGTTTGGTTGGCATTGCAGGCCATGTGGCGTCATGCAATATAGGATCGTTCATGAGTTTGGTGAGATCCGGTATGTTGAGAGAGGCCAAGTATGGCATCTGTAGTGGTGGGGGAGGGTTAGCTCCAGCCATGTTGTGTTGTGAACTTGACCCTCGATGGGGACTAGGTGGGTTGGTGCTCCCTCCTTGAGAGGAAGTAGGTTCCCCGCTTCCATGTAAAGGAGAGCAAGTGGATGGATGACCTTGGGAAGTTGACCCAAGTAATGTAGAACCAAGAAAAACTGATCCCAAGATGGTAGCACTCGTAGGAGTGTGTGAAGGCGATATCGATGAGCGGGTATGACCAGATACTCCCCCTAAGATAGGAGGAAGTTTGAGCAAGCGTCGTGAACGACGGGGGTTCTGTGGTTCCCCTATGATGTCAGACTAGTTGTGTGGATGTGTGCACAAAGTGGTGAGAAAAATAAAGAAACAAGAGTCTTTGTTGTAACTGTCTACACAATATATATCTCAAAGTCAACCTATAATCAGATGTGCATCATACATAATTGAAAAAGAAGCATATATGTGGGTAAGAGGGTTTTGTCCGTGTGGGAATCAAAATGAAAGCAAATGCTCGTGTCCTAAAAGACGTAATGTCCTTCCTCTCAAAAAGCACTGGACCTTCCAATAGTACTCAACAGTGGGGTCTAAAGTCACCGGAAGAGACACTAGTGAAGGATGAAATAACCGGTTATAATGAGGGGTATAGGGGGCAATATCCCGAAAGAACTGGCGATACTTCCCAATAGCCACACAAAATCCAATCAAGGTGCGATTGCAGCCCACAATTGCCACCTGGGTAGATGTCCTAAAGTTGGTCGCTAGGTACCTCAGTCCAAGTGCAGCATTTAGATTTTAGGCCTAATAAATGGGTCACGGGTTGGATCCTGTCCAAGAGGTGGTTGCCTCAAGGGGGGACACACAGAACAACCGGAACTCAGCCTTCGACCCTTCACGGGTATCTCCTTGCCTTATGGTGATTGGAACACTAGACTTGGAGGATTTGAAAGTTCCCTATTTGTCAACTTCTATGTTTGAAAATGTGAGAACCAGATAATGGGGGTTTATTTGGATGCCTACCCCCGAAATCCTACCTAGACTAAAATTTTATTTTGGCACCTCCTGTGGAGGACAACTTAGTGAGTTGTTAGAAAGATTTTAGATGAAGTT
The DNA here is from genome assembly GCA_009831015.1 of Picea engelmannii. Lineage (NCBI taxonomy): Eukaryota > Viridiplantae > Streptophyta > Pinopsida > Pinales > Pinaceae > Picea > Picea engelmannii. The sequence continues at coordinate 84,657 of ML808198.1, read as the reverse complement.
GTTTTGTGAGGATGGGGGTGAAAACCAACCTCGTTTGATTAAAAGTGGGAGTGGATAGTCCTATCAAGAAAAGATGGGGTGTTTTCAAAATCCCTTTTGAGGAAACCTATTTAGACCACCACGTTTCGAGATGAGGCTATGTGAGTGAGAAAGTGACTTTTGTGTGTGAGTGAAAAGTGTACCAAATTTTAGTTATTTAGATGTCACCTTGCAGCATGTGGACATCGCTTGGTCCTTTACAAGAGTTTGATTACCTAATTAGCTAGATGTCATTGGTACAACCTTGTGGAATTTTAAAATCCCTAGAAAACTAGCACGTGGACATGTGGTCCATTACTATCCTTTAACTCCCTATGTGTGAGTTAATCTAGAAAAAGCATGAAACTATCCTAGATTGAACATGTGGGCATGTGTGGGTCCGTTACAAACTTTTAAACTCTCCTAGTTTTTTTTTATCTAAGAAAGCAGAAATTCAAACACTATCCTAGCTTTGTTGACATGTGGGCATGTATGGGCCCGTTACAAGAATGTGTTTGACAAAATGAAACTAAGAGGGGTCTCGAAAGAGCCGTTGTTCTCTCCTAAAAGTTTTGAAATTTTGTTAAGGGAGATGAGATTTTTTCACAATCTCTTTCTGATTCTCAAGATCGCTTGATTGCGCAAGAGAAGAGCATACTCAAGGATTGCTACTCCAACTTCTAGTCCCAAATGTGATTTAGATGTGATTAAAATTGATGTGTTCCTTAGATTATAAATCAAAGCAAGCCATCTGTGTGGAAAAAAGCAAATAAGGGAAAATGATTTTTATCCACCTAAGTGCTTATGTTTGTTTGACTATCCCCTTTATAAGTTGAGGGGTCTAAGTGGTGCAGTATTTAGAGCATGCATAACATCATTATTGAGAAGGAAAATGACTTTCCCCACATCCAAAACCTTACAATGAGAAATTTAGTTCAGATGCGCGGCCTGCAGTGTAGACAGAGGCGCATATGGCGCCTGTGCGCTGACCGTATTGAAAACCAAAGAGCATGTGCGCGGAAAAATAGTTGTAACTCAGGTGCATGCACGCCAGATGCACGTCTGTGGGCTGGAATACCTGCGTGTTTGTGACAAGTTACCGAGAAAGAAACTCTGGATGGATTTCTCTCAATTCTCCTATGAATTGACTAGTTAGCAAGTCGGTGGAGGCCGATTTGTGTCCCTGCAAGTTAATAAAACCAAAAGGAAAGCAAAATAAACCCAAATGAGGGAGGAATTGATACCTAATCTCCCCAGCGGAGTCGCCAATCTATTCGCACCCAATTCGTCACCTGGTGAACAAATCGAGGGTGCTTACATGCCCTATTGGGTCTTGCAGGACATGACAGCTGTGGAAGGAAAGGTTAGAGAATACATAACAAAATACAAGCTAATATCAACTGAAAACAAATTAAAACTGTGAAAAGAAACAACAAACACCAAAAAAAAAAAGACAGATGTCACCAATGGTTTTGAGCTAGTCAATTGATGAAATCGGAGCACGATGAAGGAAGAGAACTGTGGTTCCTTCTTCCCCCAACGGAAGGCTCTTGAGGCCCTCACAAAGTTTGCTTTCCTTACAATGAGAAGAACTGAGTATGATAGTGAAAGAACTCCCTGCGATGTTGCCAATGTGTTATCATTAAAGAATGAGTCCTTAACAATCTTAGCAGCATAACGATGCCAGAAATTCCTTGCGAAAACAATGTATCTTCACAGCTTTTTAAAGCATATCCTCAGGCGATTACGTAACCTCTTCAAATTGTGAAAAGGGGCCCTTTAGGGCTTCCTTAGGTCATTAACCCACCTACCTTGCGGATTTGGCTCGGATTTGGGAGTCAAATCAGATTGGGAGTTGGTCCATAAGCGGTTGAGAGGCCAGCCAATTCATAAATGCGTCGTTTTAGCAGGTGCGTGGGTTTTTTCATTGACAGCCGCACATCTTGCGTGCATGTGCACAGAGTACGTTCTTGTCCTGCGCATGTGCGCGTGCACCAAAATACTGTGGAGCGCCCTTCAATTTTTGGTTACTTTGTATAGTTTTTGACCCTTCTGGAATGCTGTGAAATTAATTCAGTGCCATGAATGACTTCATTGCTGTTTTGATGATGTGGAGTTCTTGTCACCATGTGCAGATGAAATTTCAGTGATAACACCATTTTTATCACTAAAATTTCATCCACAAATGGTTACAGGAATCCAACATATTCAAACAGTTATGAGGTCACCCATGGACCAAAATTACCACAAAAGAATTTTCAAAAGGTCCAAAACTATAAAACCAGTTACAAAATTAATGTGTGTTATGGCTACGCAGGGCGGACGTGAACATGCACAAGATAGAAACGCACGAAAAGTGCACATGCGCACGATGCATTACTGTGGTCTCTAAAAGTCACGCACACCTAAGAATGGCACATTTATGAGATTGGTCGACCTCCGACCCACTTCTGGTTCAGCTTCCAAGTCGATTTGACATCCAAATCTCGGTTGGATCTCACTGGGTGGCTGGGAAAAGACCTAAAAATGCCCTAAACAACCCCTTTTCACACTAAAAGCTAGTTGCACAATACCTCAAAGTGATGCTATAAAACAAGGCCGTGGGTGCACTACATTTTCAAGGAATTCATTTGCAAGGTTATGCTGCTGCTATTCTCTTGGGGAATCCTCTTTTCTCATCAAGAGCATACTAGCATCATTATATTGGGGCAATCCATCTCACCTCTTGAGTGGATTAGCTTGGTATTCTTTCACCATTTCTTTCAACTTTCAAAGTTATAAGAAGAGCTTAGTTTGTGGGGGTCCAAGAGCCCTCCCTTGGAGGAAGAAGGGACCCAAAGTCCTCTTTCTTCTTGGTGTTTTCTTTTCACTAATATAATCCTTCCCATTGGTGACATGAGTCTTGTTTGTTTCTTGTTCTTATGTCCTTATGCTCAATAGTTTAGTTTTTCTTTCATTTTCTAGTTTAATTCTTAGCTTAGTCTTTTATGTTTCTTTTTCTAACCCTTTCCTTTATTGTTGTCTTGCTTAGCTAACCCAACTAAGCTTGTAAGCACCTCTGTTTTGCTCATTTAGGTGAAAAAAGAGGCACAACAGATTGGCGACTCCACTAGGGAAAGGTATCAATTTCCTACCCCATTTGGTTTTTTCTAGCTCTTCTTTTGGTTTATTTAACCTGCAAGTACCTGAACCAGCCGAAGATGACCTGCAAAACATCCAATTCAAAGCTTAATTGAGAGAATTCCATTCATAATTTTCTTCACGGCTGTGTGACAAGTGTGCACGGGTTTATTGGCCCACAGTCGCGCATCATGCTCACGTGCACCAAAATTGTTGTGTTACTCAGTGCTCTCCACGCACCTATGCCCAAAATTCTGTTTTGGTTTGCACATTGGCGCTCAATGCGCCTCTATCTACTCTAAGACCCACGTACCTGTGCAAAAAAACACACATTGTAAGCATTTTTGTGATTTGGGGAAGGCCCCTAGCCTCCTTAAAAATGATTTCATGCATGTTGTAATCTGCACCACACTTAGTTCCCTCTCCATATAAAGGGATTAGTCAAAACAAATAGGCACTTAGGGGGTTTAAAATCATTATTTCCTCTTTTTCTTTCATTTTTCCACATGGATGGCTTTCTTTGACTAACAATATAAGTTGGAATCATTTGTAATCACATAAAACTTGCATTTGGGACCAGAAGTTGGATAACATTCGTTTAGTATGCTCTTCTCTCACGCTTCAAAGTGACCTTGAGAATCAGAAAAAGGTTGTAGGACAATTTAATCTCCCTTAAAAAGACTAAAACATTTAGGAGAGGACAACAACCCCCTCAGGACTCCTCTTAGTTTATTTTTCAAACACATCTCAAGATTGTAATAGGCCCATACATGCCCACATGCTACAAAGATAGGATAGTGTTGAAATTTACTTTCTTAGATTAAATCACTAGGGAAGTTTAAAGGTTTTGTAATGGGCCCATACATTCCCACATGATCACAATCTAGGATAGTTTCAAAGATTTCTTAGATTAAATCACAATAGGGAGTTAAAGGAATAGTAAAAGACCCACATGTCCACATGCTAGTTTCCTAGGGACTTTTGAATTATGCAAGGTTGTACCAAAGGCATTTAGTTAATTAGGTAATCAACACTTGTAAGGACCAAGCAAAGTCCACATGCAGCAAGGTGACACCTAATTCATTAAAACATTGGCACACTTTCACTCATTCACACACAAAAGTCACTTATCACTCACATAGTTTTCATCTCGAAATGTGGAGGTCAAAAGTAAGTTTCCTCTAAAGGGATTCCAAAACACCCCACCCTTTTCTTGATGAAACTAGCCACTCCCATTTAATTTCAACGAGATTGGCTCACACCCCCAATCTCTCAAACAATCACATCTAATTGTTTTCTAAAAACTCACTAAGTTTTCCTTCATAGGAGGTGCGAAAATAAATCTTTTAGTCTAGGTAGGATTTTGGGGATAGGCATCCAAATAACTCCCCGTTATCTGGTTCTCACATTTTCAAAACAATAGAAGTTTTCAAATAGGGAACTTTAAATCCTCCAATTCAAGTGTTCCTAACACCATAAGGCAGGGAGATACCCGTGAAGGGTTGAAGGCTGAGGTCCAATTTTTCTGTGTGTCCCCCCTTGAGGCACCCACCTCTTGAACGGGATCCATCCCATGACCCATTTCTTAGGCTGAAAATCTAAATGTCGCACTTTGACTGAGGTACCTAGTGACCAAATTTTAGGACATCTACCCAGGTGGAAATTGTGGGCTGCAATTGCACCTTGATCAGATTTTTTGTGGCTATTGGGAAATATTGCCAGCTCTTTCGAGATATGCCCCCTTTACCCCTCATTATAACTAATTACTTCATCCTTCACTAGTTTCTCTTCCGGTGACTTTAGACCCCACTGTTGAGTACTATTGGAAGGAACAGTGCTATTTGAGAGGAAGTATATTACATATTTGAGGACATGAGCATTTTTTTTCTTTGATCCCCCATGCAGACAAAACCCACTTATCCACATATAGGATTCTTTATCAAAACACTTTATGTATGATGCACTTATGATTACATTTGATTTAGATATATATCGTGTAAATTTAAAAAATTACAGCAAACACTCTTGTTTATTTATTTCTCTCACCACCATACGCACACATCCACTCATCTAGTCGGACATCATAGGGGACCCACAAAACCCCCGTCATTCCAGATGCTTGTTGAACCTCCCTCCTATATTAGGGGGAGTTCCTAGTCTTGCCAACTCATCGGCTCCACCTTCTCACACCCCTGTGAGTGCCACTATCCTAGGATCAGCTTTGCTTGGTTCCACCTTACTTGGGTCCAATTCCCAAGGACCACCATCCACTCACTCTCCTTTAAATGGAAGCGGGGGGGAAACTTCCTCTCAAGGGGGAAGTACCAACCCACCTATCCCCCCTCGAGGGTTAGGTTCACAAAACACTCACATCATGGATGGAACTAATCCTCCGCCACCACTCTAGATGCCATATTTGGCCTCTCTTAACATACCAGATCTAAGAAAAATCACAAATGATCCTATATTGCATGACCCCACATGGCCTGCAATGTCTACCAAACTACCTTCATATATCCCCAAGTTTGAAGGAAAGGCAGGAGATGACCTACCAATCACGTCATGACTTTCCAATTATGGTGCTCTTCTAATAGAATTATGGACGATTCCAGCCGACTATGATTATTTCATTGTACACTCACTGGCCCATCAGCTAAATGGTATGTAGATGAAAAATTAGGATCCCATGCAAATTTCGAGTCATGGCCAAAGAATTTTTTACCTTCTTCCAATTACCAATCCACCATGACAATGGTCTTGAACTACTCTCTAATTTTAAACAAACCTCAGCTACGCATATCGCTAATCAAATTCATGAGTGGATTCGATGACGTAGTTTGTGCAAAGAAAAAACCACCAAACAACAATGTCTTGATTGGCTTCTCAGATCACTTGTCTCACTCCTCGGTAAATATGTAGCTTCCACCTTCCCTCAATCATAAGAACAAGCCATCAATAAGGCTCAACAATACGAACTCATCTATTCTCAATCAGGGTACTTGTACACAGTACTTCCTAATCTCCCAAAACCTATGCCATTCAGCCAAGATAAACACGGGATGTCTCACTCAGTTGACGGATTGATTAGTAACACCATGCACCAAAATCCACAACCCCAACAACCACCAATGTATGGCACACCTCAATATCCACCGACATATGGGGGAACCTCTTATTACCCTCATGTTAGTGATATTTCTTGTAAGGGGGGATAGAACGCAAAAGAAGGGGTTAAAAACCCACTTGTCCAAAGTTTCGGGCGACAACGCACCCGTGGTAAGCAGCGAGCAAGTCCGAGAGGTCCAGATTTGAGCACCTAGATCAACGGTGCATATTGGATTCCGGATCCCCCTTGCCTTTCTACCTTTAAGCGGGGGGGGGGGTCCGGAATTAGGGGCGCACCTCTCCAACGATCCATATTAGTGTTCCCGGATCAACGACGATGAAGGCAATTCCAGACCCCCCCCGCCTTTCTACCTTTAAGCGGAGGGGGGGGTATGGAATCGTGGATGCAGTTTTTCGACGACCACGATTGAGGAGCCCAGATCAACGGCTCATGAGAAGCCTCGTCCCTCTCAGCTACCTTGACTTTAACCTGTGTGGGCTTGCCTCCCGTCATGTCATCTTCCTTACCGCCTTTCCCTTGTTGTCATGTGTCATCGTTCCCCCTCTCCATCACTCGTCCACATGACCTCTTCCTTGTCTCATCATCTATTTAGCACCCGCCACGTGTCCCATTCCTTTCCACGTCTACCCTCTTGCCTCCTGCACTCGATCCTTTGCCAAGTGTCTCTCCTTCAACCTTCCTTGCCTTCCTATCTGTTCAGGCCTTGTCCACATAATCTGACGCCACCACCCCTGTCATGCGCCCCATCCTTCACACTGGTCTCTACGCATGCCCGTCCTCCAAGCTGTTCAGTTATTCCAGGTGGCGGCATGAGGAGTACTCCATATCCCGAAATGCTGAGTTGGCTGGGCCATTCTCAATCCCAAGAAGCAGTTATTGAAGCAGTTGGTGGTGGTTAGACATCATCTCCGCCATAATGGGAAACTCCTGCATTAGATTAAAGGCACATCGATTCGCCGAATAAACTGTCAGAAGATCGATCGCGTCTGCCATAAGTTGCACGATTATTCAAAGATTGCAGCTGCAGAATGTCAGAAGCCATGCAAACGCAAAGCCTTCAATGCAATTTATTGGTTCCACTACTGTTGTTGTTTTGAGTATATGTAGGCATTTTTTCCATTTTTGTATCTATCGATGGTTGAGCTGAGCTCCCGGTTGTAAATATTTAATGAAGCACTGTTACTCTGGTTATGTATGCACTTTTGAGACTTCTTACCTGATGAATGCCAGTTTATTTTACGTCTCTGTTACACTGTGTTAGAAACACTTGGAATTGGAGGGTCCAGTCGAGCTATAGCTGTTATAGGATGATGTTGGTAGGATCACTGTAGCAGTTATGATGTTTCTAGCCAGCCCCTGTGATTTTCTCAGCGCTGAGTGACTTGGAATTGGAGGATCCAGTCGAGTCCTCCTCAGTTTCTTGAGACCCCAATCCAAGTTGAGATTGCATTTAGTGTCTTTCTTCTGCAGATAGCTGTAAGCCTGTTGCCCAAAGCCGTCTGTTCATTTCCCTCACCAAGTCTTCCGCCTACTCACCCTTTATCAACCCGCTGGCTGAAGTTGGATCAAGACCTCCTTTGTCACCATATGTACCAGACTCAGTCCCCGAGTTAGAGTGATATCTCCTTGAGTTCTCCACCATTTTATCACCCCTTTAAAGAAAATCGTGACATTAAACTGATGGGCATCGGGCTATGCTCCCGCAAGTAATCCGGGAGTGACCTCCGGCTCCAACATTTCTGGCGCCATTGCCGGGGATCGTAGTTGAATATTTTCCCCGCGATTGAACGACAAAGATCAAATGATTCTGAAGGTGCATCAGATATCAGAACTTGAAGATTGCTACTGTGCACCTGGTGACTCCATTGTGACGACTCCATTGGGAATAACCTACTCTATCAACTGTGGCTTCGAGAGGCAGACACACGAGGTCTAACCCACACTTGCCTTTAGCTACACCAGAAGCTGACGTGGAAGCAGTGCACAGAAAGGGAAAGAGATCTGCAAAGGAAGTTTTCGTCGATGAAAAAAGTAATACACCCTCCCCTTCTGTGAGAAATCTATTGTGGGGTATTCTACCCTACGAACTAACAAGCTAGGGCTTAAACTTGCATGCAGATCATGACCCTTCATAAACTAATTTTAACCTTCTACCCCAACCTAAAACCCTTTTTCACAAGCAAACAAGGGAAGAACCAACTAACCTTTTTATCGACGGTTGGTGTAGATCCTCCGTTGAGATTTATCTCCTTGCTTCCATTGCTCCTTCCAAAAAGCGATCCTGCAATCAAGACAAAACTATGCATGCATGCTATTGTTCTACTAGAGGGTTAGAGATTAAACACAAATCACATAAAACATATAAGACTCATGTATTTGGGACGGGAAAAGTATCTTTTTATTAATCTCAATATGAACCAACTTATAATGATTTTTGAGACCGGCCACCGTTCCTTGATCCTGATCCTGGGCTCCTCCTCTTCTTTGTCCTCCAACTACTTTTCTTGAATTCCCCTAAAGCTTGAGGAAAGGCTAAAGGGTTGGGACAAAATGGATTCGGCAATTGAGCAGAGTTTCTTTGCTATGATTTTCCTCCTTTGAATAGTACCCCTATCCCTTCTTTTATAGGCTAGAAGGAGCTAGGGTTTTAGACGAACTCTCGGCCATGCATGGCTGGGAGTTCCAGTTAACTGACCCAAATCTTTTCGTCCCGGCGGAAACTTTCCTTATTTTTTTCTTTGTTAGGTAAATGCGGGATGTAGTGGGCTAGCCCGCATTCCAACGCATGCAGTATAAGGCCAAAAAGCGTTCCAACGTGCCCAGTGAGAGGTTAGGGCGCGGGTTGCTTGATTTAAGTGGTTTTTCAAGGTTTTATTCAGCATGGCTTTGGCAAGGAAGAGACATGAGTTGGCCTGATGCCAGGTAAGCCTGTGTGGTGAATTTTAGGGTTATAACAGATGCCCCCTAATGTGTGAGGTCAGAAGAGCATCTGATGGCTGAAATACATTACCAATTCTTTACCAATCTGTACTGATATGCTAAATGAGTGAGCCCAGGAATCAGGAATCAGGAGGTGTCGTCTGCAAAAAATATCAAATGTCTCACCGAGGCGGGCATACCCATGCTCGGGATAAATCATAACCATGGCTACCAATAAAATACACTGTAGGTCCATGTCAAATAACTATAAAGAGTAGCCGCGAACAATACACAGCGGAGCTACATTTCGAAATCAGAAAGATATACATAAAAAGTATCCATCTCTCAGAAGCTGATTTGGCCTGATGGCTATACTTCAGAGCTCGAGAAACAACTTAAAAATATTCTAAACTCAGGTAGGAGTGTAATATGAGTGTACTACTGCACTACCCAGAGGTCTTCGATGGCTCGTCGGTTATGGACTTGATAATCTTGATGATCGGACTGAAGGCTTCATTGATTTCGAACAAAGACTTGATTGGACGTTCAGGATGGCCGGGTATGCAGACAAGAGACATATTGCAGAGTGGCCGAATCAAGCTAAGTAACAAACTTCCCTTGGAAAATAGCACGACAAGTGATGAGACTCAGGCAACATATCTGTTAATCATAAGTCTACGAAGCAGGAGGCAACACAAACTCTCCGTATGTTTGGAAGAGTAACCAAACGGTGGAGGACACAACTCAATATAGCGAGAAAAGCTTCCTAAGTTCATACTACATCCCAAATTCTGATGAATCAAATGGACAGATGTGATTTATCCAAGGGCGACTCATAATGTTGCCAATAAAGAAAATACTTTTCCCATCCTCTTTTTGGGGTATATTTGATTTTTTTTTTTTTTGTTCTTTTTGAATATTTTGAAAAAGAATAAAGGAATATTATGTTACAGTGGAGGAACGAGCATAGCAAACATACAAGCTCAAGGCACAAGGACAAGAATGATGTTCTAGGAAATGATACTCGGGAAAAATCCTCCAGTGGCCAAAGGTGTTAAGACGCAACAACAAGCTGTTACTAGGCTGATGGGGAAAGGATGCAAGTGCGGTTGATAGAACACACGATGGTAACGTCCTTTGATGTAAGTTTAATGAGCCCAGAGAAGGGAAGCTCGGTGATTTTTCATGTTTAGAGAGTCTGAAAAAGCATAAAAGGAAACTCCATTGGGGTACCTTTTTTGTCAATAGTCTAGTCGGTTCGAAAAAGGGGTAAACTAGCACCGACTAGACGTCAATTCAAAACCATTTTAACGAGTGTGACAAGGACAAGATCACTCGGCTATTTTTTCAATTTTAAGGAGTCTGAAAAAATATTAACTAAGGACTTCGTCAGGAATGTTCTTCTGGACCATTTTAACGAGTGTGAAAGAATAAGGTCACTCGACAATCTTTTCAATTTTATGGAGTCTAAAAAGAGCTTAACTATGGACTCTGGGGGGGTTTCTTTTTCGTAAATTTAGTCCCTTAGGCCCGAAAAAGGAATAAAATTATACCTGAGGATACTCTTCTAAAGAATCAGAATTCGATAGAGTATTCCTTTGTTCGTACAGTTGACCGTCCGGACCGAAAAAGGGGTAAACTACCGCTGGACAGACATGACTTCAAATTTCAGTTTAATGAGCGTGAAGCGTCACAAGATCGCTCGACAATCTTTTCATGTTTAGAGGGTCTGAAAAAGGGCTTAAAAGGAGACCCGTTATATTTTGGGAGTCTGGAGGGTAAGACAAAGAGTGAAAAAGACCTATGCAAATGAGGCTCAAACTCATATTCAGGAAAGACTATGCGGACTCCCGAGCCTACTATGTTGTCAGAAATGGCATGGACACCATAATGCAACCAGGAACTACCTAGGGCATCCATGTTTTGGTAAGATCTACCACCAAGTTGCAACACTTCTAGAGCAGAAATGATGGTTCCTTGTCACAACCGGATGGGGTCGATCCTATATTGTAAAAACAAAAGGCAACGAGATGCAACAGTGGGAATGAAATCCTACCCTATATGCTCAGGTTGATTTTTGAAAAAACAATTATGGACCGTCCTTATGTGTATTTTTATTTTATTTTCTGAAACTCAATGAAAAATGTCCCAATACCTGATCAAATCCATCCCATATAACTCTAGAACCACCCAAAATGGTTTTTGGTATAAAGAAACTGATAGAAGGGGCCAAAAGGGTGACCAAAAGAGGCCAAAAAGTCTATAAATAGAAGCTGGCAGCTCATTATCACCATTGCTGATTTGGAAATTGACTCTGGAGCCAAAATAACCCCTTTGCTAGAGATCATGATTTCGGGAGCTACAGTGGACCAAAAGGACTTCTGCTTGGACCAAGTAAGTACAAACTCCCCAATCTTGCATTTCAATACTTTAATTGATGTTTTTGAGTGTGTTTTGGGGGTGGCCGTCGCGCTCCAAGGGGTCGGCCCTAGTAACCCGTGGGCTGTCTAGAGACAGCCCGTGGGTACCCGCATGCAGAGTCAAAACTGCGCACGGGTACCCGCGACTGTCGCCTCTACAGCCTGTGGGTTAACCCCCGCGCAACGAAAAATGTGTTTTGCAAGATCTAATCTCTCCTTTTTGACTTGTGATTTTGTAGGATGTATGTGCATTGGAGAGAGAGGGAGCATGAGGATGCCAATGAGGCAGTGGCTGCAGATCCAAATGTGATGGTCGTGTTGTCATAGTGTGGTTTGGTGAAGGTTTTCCTATGTCCATTCATGCGCGCTCAACCCAGGCTGCTGAATGCCTTGGTTGACTACTGGCACCCAGATGCAGAGGCATTTATGATAGAGGGGAAATCCTTGGTGCCCACCACCGAGGACATCTATTTTTTGACGGACCTCTCGAGGAGAGGGGAACCCGTTAACTTGCAGGCCTTTCCTGTGGGGCCGAGCAAAGTCTCAGAGTTGATAGCAGAGTACTGCGAGGCTGGGACCGATCCGAGACAGTCCTCGGTGCCCATTGGTAGGATCACCAGCCTCACCCTGCAGACGATTTTATCACTCATTGGGTGAATTACCGGCTCCGCCACCGTACATCAGGCGTCGCGTGCACAGTTGAATTGTGCCATTCAGTGCATGAATGCACAAATTTTTGACTGGAGTACCACACTGTTAGAGAGTATGAAGAGGCAACTGACAGAGTACCGACAACAGACACACAGGAACTTCGGGTTTGGGACCATCCTGTTTTCGTTCTTTTTTGAGAGAGTTCCATGCTTCAGTCCTCGGTTGACGGTACGAGGACATCTGGCAACCTTCCCTGTGGTATGTAGATGGGCAGCATTACTGCCACGACAGGGTGGTGGAAGGACCATAGAGGCCTTCAACGACGACTTTTTCACTTGGTTGTCATGACAGATCCCTGCTATCGAGGACTACCCATACGCGGGGATCGACTTCTCCAAAGATCCAGCTATACCAGTGCCTCCTGGTGAGGAGCGAGGGGATATGGGTAAGTCTCCTCCTGTACTGTTTTTTTTATTTTCATATGTAATTTTTATGTCTTTTTTTTTTTATATATATATATCATGTTTTTGGATAACAGAGTTTCTGATGGGTGAACATTGTGTTGCGTGCAGATGTGGGACCCGTGCGGCCTGCTGATTTTGCACGGAACAAGCACCGCCCACGACCAGAGGCCATAGCTGCCACTGCTAGAGGAGAAACAGTAGCAGGGCACCGCCCAGCAGGAGAGGCTGAGAGGGCTCTTGGGTGGATTGAGCGAAACTTCAATGAGCTCACCCGCATAGTTCCTATGATAGAGATAGAGGACTTGCCACCCTCCATGCAGACTCATATGGTGGGGTTACGTCGGACATGGGTCCGACTGTTTAGGCGTTTGGGTCGAGCTATGTATGATTATAACAGGGCCCATAGGCCCTGACCAGACTTGTAGGCTTTGATGTGCCTTGAGCACCGATATGTATATATATTTTTTGAGGGCATAATCCCCAATGACTCGTTATAGTTCCCATTTTTTGAGGCGCTTGCGCCCATCTATGTACTCTGCGGACTTTTATGATGTATATATATGGTTTTTATTTCTTTTCTGTGTCTTTATGGATTTTGTGTACAAAAATGTATTTACATGTGTATGATCATGATCTTCTTTATGTGTGAGCAAGATGCCAATCTAAAATATGATTAGCTAGAGTATCCGTGATTTGATTTAGACTCCTAGGAACATGAAAATATGTAATATAATCAAAGTTGTGTTCCAAGAGATGTACCCTAAGGAATCGTCGGTGTAAAGTAGGATCGTACACATGGTATATTCTGTTTAGCTACGACACAACCAGTTGAGCATCTAGATAGACTCGGAGACGAGAGATACCCAATGACAAAGTGTCACGAAGCAACTCAATAACTGTGCTATACTCAAAAACATTGTTTGTGGTGTCACCTAAGCATATCCCTCCGGAAGATAAAAACTGACCCTGTGGTGTAAAGATTACCCAAGCTACGGAGGCAAGCCTTCGCGTGTGTCAACTAGCACCGTCCGCATACCCAATGAACACCTTGGACTCACTTGACATCTGCCAAAGTGACGAAAGATAACATTAATGACACGTCCATGACACATTTTTCAAAAGAAACGAAAGAAAGTAATAGCACTAAGACTATACATATGTTACAAAAAGTTACCCACAGTGACCCTATGAGTAGTACTTCTTGAGGTAGAGCCCATTTCTAGGCT
>ML808198.1:50871-70662 GCA_009831015.1 Picea engelmannii | reverse complement strand
TATACATATGTTACAAAAAGTTACCCACAGTGACCCTATGAGTAGTACTTCTTGAGGTAGAGCCCATTTCTAGGCTCCGCCAAAGCATTCCCTTCAAAATAGACCAGACGATAAGCACCCTTTTTTAACACCTCCTTAACAATCAAGGGTCTGAACCACATGGGTTTAAACTTTCCTGCCCCCAGGGGGTCCTTATCTTGGTCATAAACCAGGACAAGATCGCCCTCAGAGAAAACCCGAGGACGAACAGACCTATCATATTGACACTTAACCTTATGTTTATGAGCCTCGTTGGCCAGTGTTGCATCATGATGTTGTTCATCAAGCTGCTCTAGGTGTACTAACCGTTCTTCAAGCAGAGAAGTGTCTGGCAATAACTGTACTGCCAACTTTAGAGATGGAATTTGACATTCGATGGGCAAGACTGCCTCCAGCCCGTAAACGAGTTGGAAAGGTGAGAAACCGGTTGCAGTCTTAACTGATGTTCGGTAAGCCCATAATGCCGAGTATAACATCAAATGCCTGTTTGACTTGGCTGAGTTGATGGTTCGTTGTAGCATTGTCTTAAGCGTTTTGTTAACAACTTCCACTTGCCCATTGGCTTGGGGATAGTAAGGTGATGAGTGTTCTTGCCATAACCCAAGCTTTGACGTTAACTCGGTCATCATTTGATTCTGAAAGTGATTGCCATGGTCAGTGAAAATCTCTCTCGGGACTCTGAACCGTGCTATGATCTGGTTAAATAAGAAGAGAGTTGCAGTCTCTCCATCATCTTTGAACGTCGGCATAGCTTCGACCCACTTAGTGAAGTAGTCGAAAGATACAATGATATAGCGGTGCCCCCTTGCTGATGGGGGGTTGCATGTAGTGTAATCAATCCCCCACTTGGAGAAGGGACCGACGATGATAACAGAAAACATTGGAGTTGGATGTGCCCTCATCTTCCATGAGAAGATTTGGCACGGATGGCACTTCTTGACTGACTCAATACAGTCTTTGATAAGTGTGGGCCAGAAGTAACCTACTCGTAATATCTTTTGGGCTGTTGCCAACCCGGATAAGTGACCGCCACAAGCTCCTGTATGACAATCATTGAGCACTATGACGACCTCCTCATGAGTGAGACATCGACGCAAGATACAATCTACACCTCTCCGATACAAAGTATCATTGAGTGTAAGATAGTTCTTGGCTTGATGGCGTATCCGCCGACGCTCATCACGAGAAGTAGAGGTAGGACACTTCAAAGTCTGGAGATAGATCAGTATATCTCTGTACCAGGGATCAGATGATTCGATCAAGAACATATCCCCCCCGATAGGTGATTGCTCAGGCACAACGTCACCTGACTCAACCGGAATTTCTGAAATAAGTTCTGCGAAGACCAGTGACTTTTTGGACTTCACTGAAACGAAATCTAAGTCAAATTCTTGTAGGATAACCATCCATCTATTGATTTTTCCGCCGATAACTCGTCGTGTCAACATGTACTAAAATGGATTCATGACAGCTACAATGGTGGTCTTGCGAAATAGAACATAGTGACAGAACCGTTGAACAACATGTACTGCTGCCAACGCAAGTTTTTCAAGATGTGTATAGTTAAGTTCCGGTCCTACGAGGCCTCAGCTTAGGTAATAGATCATGTATTCAGAAAATGAATCGTCTTCCTGAACTAAAACCATGCCTATGGTTGACTCTGCGGCAGCCAGATATAATAGGAAATCCTTGTTATAAATCGGTGGTCGTAACAGAGGTGCGGTTGTAAGGGCGTGTTTCAATGCATCGAAAGAGCGTTGTGTGGCTTCGTCCCAGAGAAAAGGAACGTCTTTCTTCAGTAAACACATGAAGCCCTTGGTAATTTTGGCATAGTTGGCAATGAAGAGTTGTAAGAAGTTCTCCTTGCCTTGAAGACTTTGAAGTTGTCGAATTGTGTGTGGGGGGGGCAACTGGATTATCGCCTCCACCTTGAGAGGGTCCACCATGATCCCTGTGGTTGACACTATGAAACCTAACAAACGTCCTGATGTGACGCAAAAGCTGCACTTGTTGGGATTCAAGCGAATCCTGAAGTAGCGACAACGTTTAAAGATGAGTCTGAGGTGTGTAGGATGATCTTTTTGCTTGCGAGAGCGTGATGCTAAATCATCTAGATAGGCCTCGACTATATGTTTGAGGTCGTGAAACGCAAAAGACATGGCCCGCTGGAAAGTGGCTCTAGCATTCTTGAGACCAAAAGGCATTTTTTGATAGGCAAATGTACCCCACGGACAAATGAATGTCATTTTGTGTTGGTCCTCGGGTTTGATTTGGATTTGGTTATAGCCCGAAAAACCATCCATGAATGAAAAGGCTTCGCAACCGGAAAATTCATCAATGATCTGGTTGATGAATGGTGTTGGGTAATTATCTTTTGGACATGCCTTGTTCAAATCACGAAAATCGGTACAGACACGAATCGTGCCTTGTTTTTTATCGACCGGCACAAGGTTTGACACCCACTGAGTCAAGTGAATAGGGTATATGAACCCTGCCTTAAGCAATTTCTCAACCTCCGTCTTAATAGCTGCTTCTTTCCTAGGATTAACTGGATGAAATTTCTATTGAACAGGCTTAGCGTCCGGATACGTAGTGATTTCGTGTTCAACTATTTTTGGATCAATGCCTGGCATTTCCTCGTAAGACCAAGCAAAAACATCGCGTAATTCTTTAAAAAGATCCGTCTAAATCTGAATCTCTTCGGGGGAGGAATCATCTCCGATGAAGACATTTTCCACGATGCCAGGATTTCAGGAGATATTGATAGGTATCGTTTCAGCGATAGTCGCCATATTTCCCTTAGCATAAATATCCTGTGTAGCTAAGAGGTTAATGGGACAAGGCTGATCTCTCGTCATGGTGATAGTAAATTCTCCTGCCTCGATTCGGTGTAACTCTGGAAGGAAATATGATCTGTGATGAAGATCGTCCTAGGGTTTTTCCGAACTAGTCATTGCTTCAATTATAGCCTCATAAGAAGGCAAGACTAAATCTAACGAATCGATATCAGTAAGAGAATCCTGAGCCCAGATAGGCTCGAGGAGTGGATCCAACTCTTGTGCGGGAATCAGATCAGGAGTAGCTAAAGTTTGTTGGACCAAAGAGTACGCTACTTCATCAACTGACAAGGGCATGGCCATGCCAGCATACCCTGTCTCATCCATCGTGGCTGATGGGGAAGGAAGATTCCACGGATCCTGAAAGTAAGTCATGCGAAACGACGAAACATGGAAAATCTTAGCCTTGTGGTGGTTCGATATAAATTTGACATCGCCATGAGGAGGTGGGTAATCGAAAGTACCCATCAACGATGGGCACAAACCAACTCCTATGTTGACAACACCGGCTTGAGTATTATCAACCATGGGAACCATGGATGCCCCCAAAGCTGGGTCAGGTTTAGAGAAGGATGACTGATCAATGATCAATATCCGGCCTTCATGTGGAAAAAATAGGACTCGGAAGATTGTAGCGACCACCGCTTTCATTGCATAAGTCCAACTATGAACTAACAATAGACTGTAGTCGATGGGGGCATCGACTACCTCTACTTCGACGCACACAGTCTTCCCCCCTAACTGCACAGGGAAAGAAGGAATGATGCCATGCGGTTGGAAAGAACGGCCATCAAACGCAGTGAGGAGAGTAGGTGACAGAGACAACTTGAGTTGACCAATTGCTTTCCAGCATGCTAACGACATAACGCAAGTCGAAGCACCCTTGTCTACCACCGTGCGGAAGATATTCCGTGTAAAAGTTTTCGTGGGATGAGCCACTACTATCTGAAACACGATGTGGTAAGGCAAACGAGGTTTTAAGTCATTCGTATCTAACATGATAGTTCCCGGGTTACAAGTCTCAGTAGAGCCTAAAGCAGTCAACAAGGCTTTCCTCTGAGCAGGGCAACTTTGGAGGACCTCCAAAGCAGACATAGCACAAGGGGTTTGGGATAAATCTTCCACCACAGAGTAGTTTTGGGCGGCCCTTGCGTTTGGATTATGAGAAGCCCTCTTGAACGCACCTTTTGGAATGCACATCATTGTTTCACCCAATGTCTTCTCAATCTGTAGAGGAAGAGATGGGATCTCGGCTTCTTTGCCCTTCTCAGGAGCACTTGGTTTGCTATAATCGTGAGCTCTAGTCGTTATGAAAGCATCACTTTTCACCATATATATGTTCGCGGTGGATGAATTGTTTGGGGGAGGGAATTTTTCATGGCTTCCCCCTTCGGTACTTGTAGAGGCTTGGGTTAAATTTTGCCCATGTTGAAAGGGGTTAGTCAACACGACTTGCTGTTGCTGTGTCACAAACTTCTGGGCCTCTGCAAGTCGAGGGCATAGGTGGGTTGGGTGGTCTTCCGCACATAGGTTGCACGGATACCTCACCTTTCTCTTTTCTGTGGCGCCCTCGCCAGCATTATCACTTGGTTTTTTATCCCCCTTACTCCTCTTGTGTTGTTCTTTCTTCCCCTCAGGCTGCTGGTTGGCCTTTGGGTTAGTCGTCTGTACGGAGTGTACTTCCGACATTTGAGTAGGAGGAGTAGCCAAAGCAGTAGTCTGGCTGGCTGCTGAGTGTTGTATAGATAACTGCTGCAATTGTTTTGTCAATTTCTCAGCAGGCTTGGTTTGTGCCAAACCAACTATTCCATCGGCATGTGGTCCGACACTCTGTCTGGTTTTGTCCAAAATCAATTGTGGTGCATCCGGCAGGCTGGTATATAATAGACTAGAATGAGAATAGATAAGCTCAAACTGTTGAGCCCTCATGATGGCATCCTCCTCGGAGAAAACCCCTGAAGTTGTGACATCTTTGGATAACTATGGAACTAAAGACTTAAGGAACCACTCAAGCAGGAATGTTGGTGGGACGGGTACCTTGATAAGACTCTTTCGACGTCGCCACTCTCGAATATGATCCAAGATATGGTCCGCTGACGTCTGTTCGAAATTGGCTAGCAACTCTGTGCTGGCATCGTATCTCACAGGTAACTAGAAATGGTTGAGGAAGGCCATCGCTAGTTCGCCAAAAGAAGAATATTGTGAACGATCAAGCTCCATGTACCATTTCGCGACACTCCCAATAAGAGTGCCTTGAAACAATTGCAACTGGATGGAGTCATCTTTCAGTGAGTTAGATGAGCACCACAAGTGGAAAGTGGTCATGTGATCACCTGGATCTTCGTTAGGCTTGGCCTCAAACTTTGGGATGTCCGAAGGCAACTTCGTTGGCATAGGAGGCCAACGCAGATCATGACAGATAGGATCATTTAACAACCGTGTAAAATTTGGCAAGTGTAACGTCGCCAAGAATGGTAGTTTAGGTTGCTGCTGATAGCTGGGATAAAAGGGTCCTAGAGTTTGACTGGCACTAGGTTTCCAGGAAAATTTTGGTTGCTGGCCCGGGTTCTGGTAGAAACCATGGCCCGGACCAGCGTAAGGGTTTTTCATCTGAGGAGACATCATTGGCTGATTCCCCATGAAGGACATAGGATGTTTGGCATTCATCGTGTTTGATGGACTTTGGGACGGATTACCCCATGCCTGTCCTGATGGAAGAGGCATAGAATTCTGTCTGGGGTTCCAATGGTTGTGGAAAGAGTTACCCCAGAATGGCATTCCAGAGGATGGAATAGATCCTTGTGCTGAGTTCCAAGGTCCTGGTATATGTGCCCCCAGTGCAGGTATAGTACCCTGTGCTGGCGTAAACTATCTAAAAACAGGTGTGCCCCCAGATGGGAAAGCAGCGGATGCAAAAGTGTTATTACCAAACGTCTCATTCCAAACAAACAACAACGAACCTACTGGCTGAGTTTGCGCAGGTGTTCCTTGACTCCCAGCTCCAAAAGGACTTGTGTGTGTAGGCTGCCCGGTGGACTGCTGATGTGATCCACCGAGCGAAGGGGAGGAAGGAGGAATATGAAATCCAGCATAAGGAAAAGCATTCAAAGGGACAGGAATGCCCCCAAGTTGACCTTGCAGAGGAGCGTTAGAGATCCCTGCCCCCAGACCCAAAGTCTGGAAAGTGGATGAAGTGAGTGCAGGACTAGTACCTGAACTAGGCATACCGTATGAAAATGGAGTGCCTGTCGCACTAGGTGTGTAAAGAGAAGTGGCCGTCGTGATAGATGGGGTCGGTCCACTGTGCGACATAGTTGCGGCCGAGACCGTGGTGGCCCGGACCATCGACAAAGGCAAGTTAGGAGAGGCTTCTCCTGTGGTAGCAATAGTGATGGGAATGGAAGAAATCCATGAGGAAGTAACAGAGTTTGGTTCCATAACTGGGTTAGGCACTAACAGGCATTCATAAAATTGAATTGGCACAATAATGTCTGACCAAGTATGAGTGTTTGAGGTTTCAACCAATCCAAGATTGGTAGTCGATTCCTCGGAGGGTTGTTCGGGCTCAAAAGCCCCAGTTGCTTCGAAAGACCCTTGATGGTCTAGCTTCCGCCTCAATGGTGGCGGGGGTGGCTCCAGTATAACCGGCAGGAGGCCCAGAAGCCTTCGTGACCAGCGAAGCTCCGAATCCTCCACCGTGTGAGAAGATTCACGACACGCTAAGGTATTCTACATGAACAAATAGTAAAACTCACTAAAAGAAATCCCCTAGAAGATAAATCAAGCAAGCACTAAACTAGTTGGAAGAACAGTTACAACAACCAACACTAGAACAACTTACCGGTGCAAGTGAAACTCGAATATGGAAGAACCCTCTGGGTATAATCTGCAAAGCATTGGTCCGATGTCCGTCCTAGGTACCACGGTATACCCCCGCAGTCACCTGTGTATGTCCCTAGAAAAGATTGGCAACTAGTTTGCCAGCATGTGAACAGTCACCAGGCGGGTACAGTCGGCAGTCGGGTAGACCACAATGAGCAGGGTATCAAGCCTGAAACCTGTCAAGGGTATCGAGAGAAAATGGTCCAGAAGACAACTGAGGACCTCGAACGGATTCGAGACCCACGAAGCCCCGTGGCAAATGAAAACGACGGAATCCCTTAACAAATCCTCTATATGTGTTCTCCACAACGCTCGGTCCAGCTTTGGAGGGGTTATCTCCGCTACCTTTCCTTACGCGACCTCATGTTTAGCCCCTGTGTTAGAGGGGGGTCCCAGATAACTTTCCATAACTAGACTTCTACACTCCCTATTGACAGACTCCGATGTTTGGTTTGGGTGGCCTTGGAGAATTTACTCTCCAACCTATTCCAAGGCCCTATTCTTAAGCTAGTGTATGCACCCTACAAACAGAAAAGTCTAATTGATTTTAATTAGTGTTGATTTTAATGGGATTATTAAGTCACAAGGTACGAAAGTGAAACTTATGGTGTGTAAAAAGACTCAAAGCAAAAATGCACAAAAAATGCGTGGAAACAAAACTTTTACTAAAATGCAAAACCAACAACTTTTCAACAAAAGACTTCTTTTCTTTTCAAGATTACTAAGATTTCATGCAGTAAATATGAAATACTTTCACTCAGATCTGTGAGCTACTTATTTTTGACATGCACTGCAAAAACTTATGTAAAAAGACTTCTTTCCTAGCTACTGATGCAACAACACAATCTCCAAATCAAGGAGGAAATGACAATTTTTATTTATTTATTTTTATTGCAAAGTAACGCAACAAGGAAAAATGATGACAAGAACAAAACCAAGAGAATGAAAAGAAAACTCTGGCTTAAAGAGAAGATCGCAAAATGAATCAGAGCACAAAATGCAAAAAACAATCAAGACAACACCGATTCTAACACTTGCCTAAAAACCATAAAACAAATATTTTTTCTCTTTTATCTTTTCTATCAAAACATCAACTAACAAACACAGGCTAAGGATAAGATGCCCTAACCTGCTGATTGTGCAGTTCCAGACTCTCGGCCTCTGAGAGGATCTCTTCTCACCATAGGAGGGGATGATTGCCCCACCCAAGATGAAAAGCTACTAATCTAACCCGCGACTGTCACCAAGACAGCACGCGTGTCAACGCGTGCTGAGCTACAACAGCGCGCGGGTACCCACGGGCTAGCCTCAAGCAGGCCGCGGGTCTGTATAAAAGTCAAGATAAAGCAACACAAAGGCAGTCCAGACCTGAAAAAGGCCTCTGGTATTGACAACCAGGGTCTCTAAAAGGCTTGGATTCTATTACTTCAACAGAAAAAGAAAATTTACAAAAAAGAAAACTAATGCTAAGAATGACCAAAACAATAAGGCAGACTGAAGAACAAGACAATAAACCAATCAAGACCCAGACAGGATCTAGAAAGCCCCCTGAGAAGGTAAAACTCCTGACAGGGAAGAGGGGACTGCCTCTTAAGCTTCCTGGGATCTACACGCTAATGAAACCACTACAACAAGCGTTCAAACACAGGCTGTAGAAGGTTAGGGCGCGGGTCAAATGCGTGAAGGCCTTATGTAGGCCATGTGTACCTCTGTGTGTCCCGAGAATAAATGTCAAGCGTCAGTCAAGGAAAATTGGTATTGATAACCAGGTTCCCTGCTAGCTTTTGACCTAACAGAAAACAAAAATAAACAAAGAAACAAAAAATGAACTTCTTTGAACTACCCAAGAACCTCTAATGAAATCCGGAAACCCTAAGTGTAATATCTCCCCAGCGGAGTCGCCAATTCTGTTGTGGGGTAGTCTACCCTACGGACTAACAAGCTAGGGCTTAAACCTTCATGCAGATCATGACCCTTCATAAACTACTTTTAACCTTCTACCCCAACCTAAAACCCTTTTTCACAAGCAAACAAGGGAAGAACCAACTAACCTTTTTATCGACGGTTGGTGTAGATCCTCCGTTGAGATTTATCTCCTTGCTTCTACTGCTCCTTCGAAAAAGTGATCCTGCAATCAAGACAAAACTATGCATGCATGCTATTGTTCTACTAGAGGGTTAGAGATTAAACACAAATCACATAAAACATATAAGACTCATGTATTTGGGACGGGAAAAGTATCTTTTTATTAATCTCAATATGAACCAACTTACAATGATTTTTGAGACTGGCCACTGTTCCTTGATCCTGATCCTGGGCTCCTCCTCTCCTTTGTCCTCCAACTGCTTTGCTTGAATTCCCCTAAAGCTTGAGGAAAGGCTAAAGGGTTGGGACAAAATAGATTCGACAATTGGGAAGAGTTTATTTGCTATGATTTTCCTCCTTTGAATAGTACCCCTATCCCTTCTTTTATAGGCTAGAAGGAGCTAGGGTTTTAGACAAACTCTCGGCCATGCATGGCTGGGAGTTCCAGTTAACTGACCCAAATATTTTCATCCCGGCGGAAAATTTCCTAATTTTTTTCTTTGTTAGGTAAACGCGGGCTGTAGTGGGCTAGCCCATGCTCCAACGCGTGCAGTATAAGGCCAGCAAGCATTCCAACGCGCCCAGTGAGAGGTTAGGGCGCGAGTTGCTTGATTTAAGTGGTTTTTCAAGGTTTTATTTAGCATGGCTTTGGCAAGGAAGAGACATGAGTTGGCCTGATGCCAGGTAAGCCTGTGTGGTGCATTTTAGGGTTATAACAAACTCCATTTGCTTATTCGCAGCTTTCTAGTCGACCTTCTTCCGAAGTCCCCGTTCTCTTAATTTCAGGAGTGTTCCTGCTGAGTTTTCTCCTCCTGGTCAAGTATCAGAAAGAGAAATCCTTGTCACTCCCTCCTCCCTAGAGGTCTTGCCTCATCACAGACCTCTAGTTTCCGAAGGTTTCACCACCCCTCCTTTTGTTGTTACTGTTTCACAGAGAGAAACATCTGCACACTCAGGTCCCTTGGATATCTCTCTGTTTTCGCTGTTGTCTCCTCCGAGAACCTCTATTCCGACATCTCCCATCCGTACTCCTTCTCCTCCGGTTTCTCCTCTACCTAACATCCCTATGGCTGGTGTTAATCCCCCTCCGAAAAGAATGGATGCCATAGTTGCTTCTAGATATTCTCCATTGATTCTACCCCAGCCTCTGAACCCTCTCCCTGCTGGAGACTATTTGAAATACATGCCCAATTTCAGTGGGGAGGGAGATGTAACTACTGAAGAGCACCTAGCCGCCTTTTACAGCTATGCAGACAACTTGAATATCGAGAGTGAAGATGTCTGGATGAGAGTATTTGTCCAGAGCCTTGATGGGGAGGTGAGGAAATGGTTTCGAGGATTGGCCCCCGGATCTATTGCTGGTATTGAAGTTTTGAATAACGTTTTCCTGAGGCAGTGGGGAGATAGAAAATATTATATGTATTACATGACTGAGTTTGGGTCTCTGAGGAATATGGAAGGGGAGTCTGTCTCAGACTTCTCCAAAATATTCAATAAGATGTACAAAAAGATTCCTGCAAAGATCAAACCCTCAGAGGCCTCTGCTCAAATTTTCTATGCTAGCGCATTTGACCCTGATTTTTGTCTCGTGTTAAGAGAAAGAAGAGCCACCTCTTTATCTCAGATGCAAGATGCAACTATAGAAGTAGAATCCAACATATTGGCAGCTAACAGACTGAGAAGCCAGGCTGACACAGATAGAAGAAAGGAAAAGTCGGAAGCCTCAACTTCCATCCCATCACTGTCCCACCCTCAAGTAAATGAGCTGACCCAAGTTATGAACCTCCTTAAAGAAGAGGTGGAGAGGTTGAAGGTGGAGAGAAAACAAATAAAAAAGGGCCCTCAGAACATCGAGAACATGGCAGGTTTCAGAAGGCCAAATAATTTCGCTCCTCTAGCTATGCACAGAGAGAAGGAAAGAGATAGAGACGACCAAAAAATTCAGGCTCCCTTCTAGAACAATTTTGTGGCTGATGAAGAAGAAGGGGAAGCAGAAGAGCCTGAGCCTAAAATCCACAGTGTAGAATTCACTCCCCCTTTCCCTCATCTGACCCGATCAACATATGAAGAATCTCTCATGGATGGTCAGCTGAACGAATTGAGCAAAGGAGACAAAGATAGCAGCGGTCGAGGCAGGTACAACTTGAGGTCTGACAGAAGGGCAGCAACACCTGACGTTCCTGAGCCATCCAATAGAACAGAGAAACCTGCTAATGAAGTAGAAGAAAGAGGTAAGAAGGCCCAACCTCTCTCCCCCATTGTCCATAATCATGTTCCTAAAATTAGAGAAATCCCAAAGCCTATGTCTCCTTTCAATTTCGAACATGAGATTCAAAAAATCAGAATTCCTGTGCCACTCACTGAGTTAATCAGACATGGGGAATTCAAAAAATGCTTCTCTGAGCTGCTAAAATCTGAAGCCTCATATCCTCTCACAGACTCCATAAACCTCCAAGATGAAAGGCCTGTGGTTGTCCTAGGTCCCATGGTAGAAGACAGAGATGATTCATCCCCTCCCTTCTACACCTCCCTGAACATACATGACAAGGTACTGCATAATTGCCTTATGGATTCAGGGGCGTCCCACAACCTCATGCCCAAAGACGTCATGGACAAATTAGGGATGGAAGTCACCCGAGCATATCATGACCTCTATTCTTTTGACTCTAGGAGGGTCTAGTGTATGGGAGTGATTAAGGACCTAGTAGTCTCTCTGTTTCAGCTGCCCATGAAGAGTATGGTTATGGATATTGTGGTAGCCAATGTCCCCCCTAAGTTCAGCATGTTGTTGTCAAGATCCTAGATAAAGAGACTAGGGGGAACCTTGCAGATGGACCTCACATATGCCACCATTCCATTCTTTGGAGGGGAACATAGGAGACTGTACAGAGAAGCCCAGCTAGCCTACATTGTCAATGACGAGGCCAACCCTACCAATCATCCCATCTATGCCTTGGACACTGATTTAGGCTCCAGTTTACTACAGCTCACCCACACCCCTGAATCTTCTTTGCAGATCAAAAAACAGCCCATCCTTAATCAAGAATCCCCCCCTTCAACTTCCTCTGTTTGGAAGATGTTCTTTGATGGAGCTTCCTCCAGTATGGGTGCAGGTGTCGGAGTGATATTTATATCACCTTGTCATGAGACCATCTCTCTATCATACAGGCTGGAATTCGAGGTCACCAATAATGTGGCAGAGTATGAAGCTCTGGTTCTAGGTTTGAGAGCTGCCAAAGAAATGGGAATCAAGGAGATGGATTTGTTTGGGGATGCAGAACTGATTGTCTAGCAGGTCAAAAATGTCTATCAGACTAAGCATCCTCGGCTCAGGAATTACATTCCTTCCTAGATTTTAACATTTCCTACATTCCAAGGGAGGAAAATGCCTCAGCCGACTGTTTATCTTTCACAGCTAGTGTGCTCGAAGTTCCCACATCGCCCACTGTCAGGTCTGATGTTGAAATAAAATACAGACCTTCTATACCAGACAATGTCAAACACTGGAAGGTATTTGAAGATGATCAAGAAATTGAGAAATTTCTCCAGTCCATTGATGACTTTTCCACAATGCACATAGATGAGAATCCTAAAGAGGAAGATGACCATCACCCTGGGGAATTTGTGAATAAAATTAATAATCACCGGATCATTCAGCTACCGAGCAATCACATTCTGAGAGGACTGATCCCATTAGAAAGATTGTTTGACCGGAATGATGTGGTAGTAAAAGGAAAGGTTTCAGGTGATGATGATGACACAGCTGAATGTAACATAGGCAGACCTGAGGAGCCAAAGTTTGTCAAGCTGTCAAAAAGTTTGACCGAGGGGCAGAGGATTGAATATATCAAGTTGTTGAAGGAGTTTTCTAATGTGTTTGCATGGACCTACAAAGACCTCAAAACATATGACACATCAGTCATCGAGCACAAGATCCCACTAAAAGAGGAGGCTAAGCCATTCAAGCAGAAGCTGAGACAGATAAATCCCATGTTGTTGCCTGTCATGGAGAAAGAGGTAAAGAAGCTGTTGGATGCCCAGATCATTGTCCCCTTGAGATATTCTGAATGGGTGGCCAATTTGGTCCCGGTGAGAAATAAAAGTGGAGAAATCAGACTCTGTGTCAATTTTAGGAACCTTAACAGAAGTCGAGGAAGGACAATTATCCCCTGCCCAACATGGAACACATTTTATAGAGGGTCACTGGCGCATCCAGGATGTCCATGATTGATGGTTTCTTGAGATATAATCAGATATCAGTCATGCCCGAGGATAGAGAAAAAACAGCCTTCATCACTCCTTGGGGCACATTCATGTATGCCAAAATGCCTTTTGGACTGATAAATGCAAGAGCAACGTTTCAACGATCCATGGACATAGCCTTCATCAGAGAGAAGGACCAGTTTGTGGTTATATATTTGGATGACATCACAGTCTTCTCTAAGACTGATAAAGAACACTGCTGCCACTTAAAGAGAGTTTTCCTAAAGTGTCGGAGGTATGGCCTATCTTTAAACCCCAAGAAATCACTATTTTCTATAAAAGAGGGGAATCTGTTAGGTCACATAGTGTCAGCAGAGGGAGTAAGGATTGACCCAGGCAGGGTGGAAGCAATTCTAGCCCTGTCGCTTCCCCGGTCTAAGAAAGAAGTTCAGGCATTTTTGGGGAAGGTCAACTTTCTGAGGAGGTTCATCTTGAACTTCGCCAAGCTGATGAAACACATTACAGCCATGCTCAGGAAGGGCCATGAAATAAAGTGGACTACTGAGTCCAGGGGATATTTTACCCAGATAAAGAAAGCATTGACTGAGGCACCTGTGCTAATCAGTCCCGATTATTCTAAGGATTTCTTGATTTTCTCATTTGCTTTTGATGAATCAATAGTAGCAGTCCTATTGCAGAGAAACGTTCAAGGGCGAGAGAAGCCCATTGCCTTCTTCAGCAAGGCATTAAGAGATGCTGAACTCAAATATGAGATCATGGAAAAGCAGGCCTACACATTGGTGAAGGCTCTCAAAGCTTTCAGAACCTACGTTTTGCACTCAAAAATCACTGCATATGTCCCTTCAACTTCTGTGAAGGACATCCTTGTACAACCCGACATAGACGGGAGAAGGGGCAAATGGATAGCTAAGATCCTCAAATTTGACCTGGAAATTAAGCCCAAAAAACTGATAAAGGGGCAAGGTTTGGCCAAGTTGTTGGTTGAATCCAATTACAAAGCCCTGGAGATTAACTACATCAATGAGCAAGTCGAGTCATCCAGCAGTAATTCCCAGGTCACCATATCATTAGCAGCATGTCCCTGGTACAGGGACATCTTGTACTTTCTGCAGGAATTAAAGCCCCCTGACGGACTGGGAAAGAGTAAGGCCAGAGCTTTAAATCTCAAAGTGATCAAATACTGCCTCATTGACCGAGCCTTGTATTGGAGAGACCCTCTGGGGATATTATTAAGATGTCTGGACCCGTTGCAAGCCTGGAAGGTGATGTTCGATTTTCATAGCAGTCTCTGCGGGGGTCATCATTTTTGGAAAACCACCGCCCACAAAATCCTCCAGGCTGGGTATTATTGGCCTACTCTATTTACTGATGTCTGCAGGGAAGTCAGGGCTTGCATCAAATGCCATAAATTCTCAGGTAAACAAAAACTCAAATCCTTGCCATTAAAGCCTGTATTATTTTCGACACCCTTTCAGTAGTGGGGATTGGATTTCATCGGAGAGATTCATCCTCCCTCAAGTGGCCAAAACAGATGGATCCTCACTACAACTGATTATTTCACCAAGTGGATAGAGGCGGTCCCCACCAGGAGCACTTCTCACAAAATAATCATCAGCCTCTTGGAAGACATCATAGCCAGATTTGGCTGCCCAAACAGAATTGTCACCGACAATGCCTCCCCCTTCAGGTCTGAGCCTCTGATCAAATTTTGTGAACAATTTGGGATTTCATTGGTTCACTCTACTCCATATTATCCTCAAGGGAATAGACTGGCAGAGTCCTCCAATAAAATCCTGATCAAGCTTATCAAAACGTTATTGGAGGACAATCAGAAGGCCTGGGACTCAAAGCTCAAATTTTCTCTCTGGGCCGATCGGGTGACAACTAAGAAGTCCCTGGGTCTCTCTCCTTTCCAACTTGTTTACGTAATAGAGGTTGTTTTTCCCACTCATATTGCCTTACCTGTGGCGAATTTCCTCCAGGTCCTTGAAGGATAACCTAATCATATACTCAGAAGGATTCATCAGATGGTGGAAGTGCAGCAGATCAGAGAACAGGTCATGGACAGAGCCTACAATCATTAGCAAAATATCAAGCAGGATTTTGACAAGAAGAACAAGAAGAAGGAATTTGAGCAGGGTGATGTAGTGCTCAAATGGGATGCACCCAGGCAGGAAAAGGGCAAACACAGTAAATTTGATGCCCTCTGGATCGGGCCTTTCAAGATCCTTGAAGTATTTTCAAACAACACTTACAGGTTGCAGGATCTGGAAGGTAATGAAGTTTTTGGCAGCCCAGTAAATGGGCATTTCTTAAAAAAATGTTTTCTGTGAGCCGCAGTCAGCTCTTTTTGTTTTATTTTGTAAATATTGTTTCTGTTTTTGTTTTTTCGGACTAATAAATGACTCCATAGCCCAACAGCTAAGGCACTAAGTCTGAAAAAGAGTTCTTAGAGCATCACAGAGACGACTCTATCCCCTATGGAGCCAAATGTTAGCGATATTTCTTGTAAGGGGGGATAGAACGCAAAAGAAGGGGTTAAAAACCTACTTGTCCAAAGTTTCGGGTGACAACGCGCCTGTGGTAAGCAGCGAGCAAGTCCGAGCGGTCCAGATTTGAGCACCTAGATCAACGACGCATATTGGATTCCGGACCCCCCTTGCCTTTCTACCTTTAAGTGGGGGGGTCTGAAATCGGGGGCGCACCTCTCCAACGATCCAGATTAGCACGCCCGGATCAACGACGATGAAGGAAATTCCGAACCCCCCGCCTTTCTACCTTTAAGTGGAAGGGGGGGGTCCGGAATCACGTATGCAGTTTTCCAACGGCCACGATCGAGGAGCCCAGATCAATGGCTCATGAGTAGCCTCGTCCCTCTCATCTACCTTGACTTTAACCTGCATGGGCCCACCTCCCGTCATGTCATATTCCTGCCCGCCTTTCCCCTGCTGTCGTGTGTCATCGTTCCCCCTCTCCATCACTCGTACACATGGCCTCTTCCTCATCTCATAATCTATTTACCGCCCGCCATGTGTCCCGTTCCTTTCCACGTCTACCCTCTTTCCTCCTACACTCGATCCTTTGCCAAGTGTCTCTCCTTCAACCTTCCTCGCCTTCCTATCTTTTCAGGCCTTGTCCACATAATCCGATGCCACCACCCCTGTCATGCGCCCCATCCTTCGCACTGGTCTCTACGCATGCCCGTCCTCCAAGTTGTTCAGTTATTCCAGGTGACGGCGTGAGGAGTAGTCCATATCCCGAAATGTTGAGTTGGCTGGGCCGTTCTCAATACCAAGAAGAAGTTACTGAAGCGGTTGGTGGTGGTTAGACATCGTCTCCACCATAATGGGAAAGTCCTGCATTAGATTAAAGGCACATCAATTCGCCGAATAAACTATCAGAAGATCGATCGTGTCTGCCATAAGTTGCACGATTATTCAAAGATTGCGGTTATAGAATGTCAGAAGCCATGCAGACGCAAAGCCTTCAATGCAATTTATTGGTTCCATTGCTATTGTTGTTTTGAGTATATGTAGGCATTTTTGCCATTTTTGTATCTATCGATGGTTGAGCTGAGCTCCCGGTTGTAAATCTTTAATGAAGCACTGTTACTCTGGTTATGTATGCACTTTTGAGACTTCTTGCCTGATGAATTCCAGTTTCTTTTACGTCTCTGTTACACTGTGTTAGAAACGCTTGGAATTGGAGGGTCCAGTCGAGCTATAACTGTTATAGGATGATGTTGGTAGGATCACTATAGCAGTTATGATGTTTCTAGCCAGCCCCTATGATTTTCTCAGCGCTGAGTGACTTGGAATTGGAGGATCCAGTCGAGTCCTCCTCAGTTTCTTGAGACCCCAATCCAAGCTGAGCTTGCATTTAGTGTCTTTCTTCTGTAGATAGCCGTAAGCCTGTTGCCCAAAGCCGTCTGTTCATTTCCCTCACCAAGTCTTCCGCCTACTCACCCTTTATCAACCCGCTGGCTGAATTTGGATCAAGACCTCCTTTGTCACCATATGTACCAGACTCAGTCCCCGAGTTAGAGTGATATCTCCTCGAGTTCTCCACCATTTTATCACCCCTTTAAAGAAAATTGTGACATTAAATTGATGGGCGTCGGGCTCTGCTCCTTCAAGAAATCTGGGAGTGACCTCCGGCTCCAACACCTCCATCCCCTTATCAAAAACCATACCCTTTTTCTCTTCCTCCACCCATCAATGGGCCACTGTCGGCACCCACAATACACCCACCTATCCAAACAAGTTCGGTTACTCCCTCTACCTCAACTTATACTCTAAGTACTAGTGAAAGCACCAAGCCTTCCTATGTACCTTATATATCATTACCACAAAATAATATGTACTTTCCATTTCCTTTCCCTCCCCATCCCATGGCTCCACCACAAGGACACCCTCACACTGGGGTGAATTTTGTTCAACCCTCTCCCATTCAGCAATATCAAAATTTTGAACAGCTGAATATGGAAAATATGACCCATCTGTCGAATAATTCCAAAAAGAAAGGAAAAAACCGGAACAATAACAACCCAGGTCAAGGCAGGAATCACCCCCAACAGAACCAACCTACTGGGGGCAACCAGAACCAAGGGAATCAGAACCCCCAAGGGGGAAACAACAAAAAACGTCAAGGGAAAAATAACAATAATCTTCGAACCAACTTCCCTTGTTCCCTTTGCCGTGAGTTCAGTCATTATAAAAGATACCAGATATATAAAATATGCAGAATAGAAATGAAATGCTAGAAATGATAGAATGACAGTAAAATATCCAGCATAATCTTCACAATACACAGAAATGATATACGAAATAGCACTTTGATTCAGATAGCAATGTTCACAGGCCTCTTCGAGGGGGAAACCTCCAGTTGAGCAGCGCTCTGTTACAATAATCTCCAAGCTAGGGTTCTCATACCCTCACCTCTTATTTATACTAAATATGTCTATTAAGAGAAGCATCTAGAGGAAGATCCTTCTAGAAGCGGAAGCTTCTATTAGGTCTTCTTACATCTGCCTTATTCTATTTTATTGAAAGGCCTTATTAATATTGACCTTTATTACATACGAATACATTGATCTACCTATGTGCGGGTTAGGACCTTAACATGTCCGTTTTATAACCATAAATTGCACCATCCATGCTTACCTGGCATCAGGCCAACTCATACCCCTTCCTTGCCAAAGCCATGCTGAACAAACTCTTAAAAATCCTCTTAAATCAAGTAAAATGCACCCTAACTCACTACTGCATGCATTGGAATGCTAGCAGGCCTACTACTGCACGCATTGGAATGTTGGCTGGCCTACTACAGCCTGCGTTTACCTAACAAAGCACAAAAACAGGAAAGTTGTCAACGGGACGAAAATCTTTGGGTCAGTTAACTGAAGCTCCCAGCCATGCATGGCCGAGAGTTCATCCAAAACCCTAGATCCTTCTAGCCTATAAAAGAAGGGGCAGGGGTACTATTTGGAAGAGGAAAAAGATAGCAAAGAAACTCTGCCCAATTGCCGAATCCATTTTTTCCCAACCCTTTAGCCTTTCCTCAAGCCTAAGAAGAATTCAAGCAAAGAAGTTGGAGGACAAAGAAGAGGAGGAGCCCAGGATCAGGATCGAGGAATGGTGGTCGGTCTCTATCATTATTGTAAGTTGATTCATCTTGAGATTAATAAAATAATACTTTTCCTGTCCCAATGCATGAGTGATATATATTTTATTTGATTTATGCTTAATCTCTAACCCTTAGGTCGAAGAATAGCATGCATGCGTAGTGTTTTGTCTTGATTGCAGGATTGTCTTTGGAAGGAGCAGCGAAAGAAAGCGGATAAAGCGCAATGGAGGATCTACATCAAACATTGATAGAAAAAGGTTAGTATGTCTTTTCCATGCTTGTATGTGAAAAAGGGGTTAGAGTATTGGTGTGATAGGTTCAAAGTGTGTTCTTTAAGGTCATGATCTGCGTACAAGTTCAACCCTATCTTGTTAGTCCGTAGGGTATTATTTCCCAACAACAGAATTGGTGACTCCACTGGGGACTGAACCCAGAATCTTTGGTTTCACAGACCAAAGATTGAGAACATAAACAGACACAAAAAGAATTTTACTAAGCCACACTGCGTTAGCACGGCCATGACGTTCGGATTTGCAGCCACTAACTCATTGGCGGCCTCATGCTCTCTCTCCCTCCAATGAACATACATTCTGCCAACACCACAAAGCAAAAAGGAGGGCATCAGTACTTGTTTAGGTTAGGTTTGTCATCACGCGGGGGGTACCCACGGGCTATCGAGGCGACAGTCACGGGTACCCACGCGCAGCTTTGGCTCTGTGCACGGGTACCTGCGGGCTGTCCCTGGATAACCCACATTTTCTTAGGGCCGACCTCTTTGAGGTTGACGCCCACCCCCAAACTCAAAAACAAACAACAAATGAAGTATTGAAATGCAAGATAAGGGAGTTTGTACTTACTTGGTCCAAGAAGAAGTTCGTTTCATTCACTGTAGCTCCCAGAATCATGATCTTTGGCAAAGGGGGTATTTTGGCTCCAAAGTCAATTTCCAAATCAGTAATGGTGATAATGAGCTGCCAGCTTCTATTTATAGACTTTTTGGCCTCTTTTTGTCACTTTTTTGGGCCCCTTTATCAGTTTCTTTATACCAAAAACCATTTTGAGTGGTTCAGGAGTTATATGGGAGGGATTTGATCAGGTA
>ML808198.1:30191-43253 GCA_009831015.1 Picea engelmannii | reverse complement strand
TGGTTGTGATTCTTAGATTTTTTTTTAGCGTGTGCTATTTCTTTTCACTAGTTGGCCATAGATTTCTTTCGTCGACTCTTTTCTTCCGCCAACATCGACCCTCCACGATTCTCGCGGAGGCTACAGGGACTTCCTCCAGAAAATATGGAAGGAGACATCCCTTTACCCCCTCATTCTACGGAACAACCTCCTCATCCGAGCGAGGTTCAAAGCACTACAATTCCTCAGGAAGAAGTTCCCATCCCTATAGAGAATTTTAGAATCATCTCGGAATCCTCGGAAGCTTATCGCATTCCAGAGGGATATGAATGACAGCTCCTTCACCTAAACTCTATTGGAGAATTTGTTGTCATAAACCCCTCTAACACTCTGGCTGGGTCTCCTCAACACCCTTTACCCAACAACCCTTTTTAGGCTGAAAACATTGTTCGGAGTCCACCACGCTTGGTGCAATATCTTTATGGAATGGGAGAAGGCGTTGACATACCTTTCTCCTACACTGTACCCCCAAATCACTTCACCGGTACTACCACTTTTACGGCCACACCAACCGTTGCTCCAAGCACACCACCTGTTGGTCCGAACGTAACGCCCGTTGGCTCGAGACCTACTATTCCCCTCCAGACAGCCCATTCAACATTGACCCCGCACATCCTGACCATCCCCGCCGGTAACGCGGTAGTTAATCAAACACCGATTGGTACACCTGTAACACCAAGACCGAATCTCCCTTTTGGATTTAGGGCACTGAACGCATCTGCCACTACCACTTCCCAAACCACTGCTCAAATCATACCGGGAAATTCCATACCTATCCAACAACCCGGAGGGACTGCCCTTGGTGGTTCTAACCCAATCGGCAATATTGGTCAATCTTTTACGTCTGGCCCTCAAATCCCGGGAACTCTACCTCAAACTGGGGGGCATCCTCCCATCAGAGGACAAATTCCATTCGGGGGAAACCCTCATGCTGGGGGGAAACCTCAAGTCAGAGTCCACCATCAACCACAAGGACAAAATGTGTCTGTTGCACCCAATCTGTGGGGCGTCCCTTTTCAAGGAAATCCGCATACCTCCACGACGGGACAAAATGTGCCCGTTGCACCCAATCCGTGGAGCATCCCTTTTCAAGGAAATCCACATGCCTCCACAGGACAAACCATGCCTGCTGCATCTAACCCTTGGAGCGTTCCTTTTTCAGGAAACCCACACTCCTCGGCAGTAAAAAACTCACAAACTCTGCAACAACCCCCTTATGGAAAAATGCCCAACCCAACCCATAACCCTCAAAACCCATCCGGTTATCCTCCGCTCATGCATACTTCTCAGAACACTTCAAATCCTATGTACCTTGGCCAAAACCAACCTCACATGAGAGGGCCCATGAGTTATAATTATCCACATAACCCAGTTTTGGGCCCCACTGGTGTTCCTCTGCCGCACCAACATTACCCCCAGGTTAACCGACAACTACCTTTCCTAGCCACCCTAGATCTTCCAGATTTGTCTCGGTTAACAAATGATCCCATTCATCATTCTTTGGGTTAGCCATCTATTCCAACAAAGCTCCCTTCTAATATCCCTAAATTCGACGGAAAATCCGGAGAAGATCCGAACAATCACGTGATGACCTTCCATTTATGGTGCTCATCCAACTCCCTCATGGACGATTCTATTCGTTTGCATCTTTTCCAACGGACACTAACGGGTTCCGCAGCAAAATGGTATATTGAATTACCACGCGCATATTTTTACGATTTCAACTCCCTTGCCATGTCCTTCCTCACACACTTCCAACTGCCCATCAGATACGAGACAGGTACTGAACTATTAACCTCTCTTCGTCAGACAACTTCCATACACATCTCCGATCATATCCATGAATGGAGAAGACGACGAAGGCTAATCAAAGTGGTCATCCCTGACCAATTATTAGCGGAATGGTTCAAGAAATCATTATTACCCCAGATCGCTCATGATGTCGCCATGGGTGGCGTGGTTACCGAGGAAGAGGCCATCACCCGAGCTTAGTACTTAGACTTAGTCTATTCGCAATCTGGTACTCTGTATGAGTTGATACCAAACGCTACCTATCCCAATAACGATCCCTCCAAACCATCGGCTGCTTCGCATGCAGATGGAGTTATTGGCTCCGTCAAAACTCAATCTACTACTCAGTCTACTGGCACAATCCAGCGACCCGCTTCTACGGCCGCTCCCAGTTCGACTGCACCCTCTTCTACCCCCACCCAAACTCAAGTCTCTAATGTGAATGTGGTCCAATCAACCCCTTCACAACAACCCGGGGGCAAGAAGAAAGCGAGAAACAAGAAAAAGAAGAACAACAACAATGAACAACCCAAGACCCAACCACAAACCCCTGCTGCTGGAAAACAACCACAGCGAAAACCTAAATTCCCATGTCTCATTTGTGGTGACGATCACTACACTCGAGACTTACCACATCGCGATGAAGTGGCTAAAATTTTTAAGGGAAATTCACAACCCGCTGTGCTCACTCAACCTTTTCCGCAACAACAATATTTGGTTGCACAAACCCCCACACCGGGGGGCAGTTCCAACCAACCCCATGATGAAGCATCGATAAGCGCACACATTTACATGTTTAACGGGGTTAATCTCACCACTCGTTTGGCGACATATGACACACCAGTTAAACCCGATAAGTCGAAGACCACTAACGGTTCTTCGCCAGATCCTTTACCATTTGCTGTCAATCCTCCATCTGTCAGCCCTCCATCTGATCCACTTCAGATTGAGAAACCTTCTTTTGACTCCATCCTACGCCCTCATAAGAGCACCATCCATAAATCCACTTTCAATCCTAATTCACGAGCCGCCCAAAACTACAATATTGTAGAAGATTTGGCCCAAGCTCCGTGTGCTATGTCCGCATTGGAGGTGTTACAACACTGTCCTAACTAGCGTAGGACACTCTTAGCTGCTATCGGTGCCTTCGATCCCGAGTCATCCAACTATATCATGTTTAATATGGACGACCATCAACTGAGACTCTCCCACCATATAGCTTTTCAAATCGATGTTGTTGTTCATAATCAACAAATCCATCGAACCATTTTGGATGAGGGAGCCTCAACCTGTGTCATGTCTCTATCCTGTTGGAAAGGGTTGAAATCACCTGCCCTTAACAAATCCCCCACGATGTTACGTGCTTTCGATGGACAAGGTTTCCATCCTCACGGATTATTGCAATCCCTCGCCATTCAATTGGGCGGCAAAACTATTACCGTTGATGTCAAAGTGGTCGACGCTCCCCTTGATTACAATCTATTACTTGGAAGAAGTTGGTTCTATGCTATGACTGCTATTTCCTCGTCGGTGTTTCGATGTGTATAATTCCCTCATCAAGGAAAAATTGTCACCGTCGATCAACTTGACTTTTGCACACCCGACGCCCGCATCCCTACCACCAACAATATTCCCTTTTTGGGAGATCACCTAGTTACGTATGAAAGCGTTGGTGTTGGCTTATTGAAAGATTCTAGCCTCATGGGTACCTTCCCTACACCACTTCCACCTACTACATCTCATATCGCTGCCATCAATATGATCTCGACTTTGCCTTATCAATCCTTGGAATCATCTGACCCTTGGATTGTGCCTAGTCCTTTGGAATTCAATGGACTCAGTGACACCATGCCACTCAGCCCAGCCGAGGCCACATACGTAGCTATTCAATCCGCCTCTCCCTCTTCGAACACTTCACATTCACTGGAACCTGACACTTACTCGGTGCCCTCGTGGTTGAACTCCCTATCATCTGTCGTTGATTACATTTCCCACATTTTTCCTTCGGACGAATAAATCATGGAAATGCTTAGCATTGACGATTTGCCCTGGGATGACAACCACCATCGATCCTCTTTTCTTCCGTCATTGGAAGAAGTGCAAGACATACAATATGTCTCCCCCCCCAATGTTACCAATGCTCCACAATCCCCTATCCTCACCCAAGATAATTTCTCTGAGGGGAACATGGGTAACATCTCTGCCACAATCACAATTGACATTTCAGTCAAAGAAGGTGTCATGGAAAATATTAATATTGGTGCTAATTGCACGCCCAACGAAGTGGCTTCTTACACCTCTTTGTTCAAGTAATTCCACAATGTCTTCGCCTGGAGCTACGAAGAAATGCCAGGGATTGACCCTTCCATCGTCATACATGAAATCAAAACTTACCCTGACGCAAAACCGGTTCGACAGAAACTCCACCCGGTTCACCCCAAGAAACTAGCAGCTATAAAGGCAGAATTTGAAAAACTTCTAAAATCTGGCTTTATCTACCCCATCCCTTTGACGGAATGGGTCTCTAACCTCATTCCGGTTGCCAAGAAACAAGGGACCATCCGTGTCTGCGTAGATTATCGTGATCTTAAAAAATCTTGTCCCAAGGACAACTACCCTACACCCTTTATCGATCAAATCATCGACAATTGCGCGGGAAGTGTGATCTTCTCTTTCATGGATGGATTTTCTGGATACAACCAGATCAAAATCTTACCTACTGATCAACATAAGACAGCCTTCATATGCCCTTGGGGAACCTTCACTTACCGAAATCTACCTTTTGGCCTTAAAAACGTTGGTGCCACTTTCCAGCGAGCCATGTCGTACTCTTTCCATGACATCAAGCATATCGCGGAACCTTACCTCGATGACTTACCCGCCCATTCATCCAATCGACACGATCACATTGGTCACTTGCGGGCAATTTTCCTTCGATGTCCTTTCTATCGTATTCGTATGAACCCACATAAATGCATCTTCGCTGTCGAATCTGGCCAACTCCTCGGTTTCATCGTCTCCAAAGACGGGATCAGGGTGGATCCCCTGAAGATCCAGGCCATTCTCACCTTACCCCCACCCACCAACTTAACCCAACTTCAAAGTTTGCAAGGAAAAGCAAACTTCCTTCGCCGTTTCATCTGCAATTACGCCGAGATCACTAAAGGATTTATGCGGTTACTGCAAAAGAACGTCCCTTTCATCTGGGACGACATTGCCCAAAGGTCATTCGACGCTCTCAAGCACGCTTTGACCCACGCACCTTTGTTACATCCTCCCGAATATACAAAGGATTATATCCTTTACTTGGCCACCTCTACATTCACCATTGCGATGGTGTTGGTTCAAGAGGACGCTAACGGCGAAGAACACGTGATTTATTATCTGAGCAAAATTTTATCCGGACCCAAACTCAGATACTCACATGTCGAGAAACTGGCTATGGAAACTGTCATTGCTGTCCAACAATTCTGCCACTACATCCTATTACGCACCACCACGGTAATTGCAGACTCTAACCCCATGTACCACGTATTAACACGTCAAGTACTTGGGGGAAAATATTCAAAATGGATCGTTATTCTTCAAGAATTCGATCTCGAGTTTACAAAGGCCAAAGCCAAAAAATCCCTGGTGTTTGTTGAGCTCATCTGTGCTCTCCCAAGTGCCGATGAACACAATGAACCTAGAGACCCTCTTCCTGATGAGTCTCTCTTCCTCATCAGCACCTCTGACCCCTGGTATGGAGACATCCTCCTTTACCTTCAAACCCAACATTTTCAGCCAAACGTCTCTCGAGAAGAGCGTCGACGTATACGTCACTACTCTCGCCGTTACCTCATCCTTGGCGACACCTTGTACCGCCGTGGTATTGACACCATTCTTTGACAATGCCTGATTCACGAAGAGGCTGAACACATTCTGAATGATTGTCACCTTGGTGCTTGTGGTGGTCACCTTTCCAGGATGGCCACAGCCCAAAAAATCCTACGTGACGGCTACGTTTGGCCCTCGATCTTCAAAGATTGCATCGAGGCTGTCAAAAAATGCCCACCCTGCCAAATCTTCAACAAGAAGGCACACACCCACCCTACTGCGCTGCATCCCATCATTGCCATCGGCCCCTTTTCCAAATGGGGTATCGATTTCATGCAATGTAAGCCTACCTTAGCCAGGGGGCACGGTTACATCATCGTCGCCGTCGATTATTTCACAAAATGGGCTGAGGCTATGCCTACCTTCCTAAACGATGGCCGCACTGCAGCTCTTTTCCTTTTCAACCACATCATTACTCGTTTTGACGTACCTCACTCCATTGTCACCAACCATGGTGCACATTTCAAAAACCAGATGATGAGCGAATTACACGTCAAATTGGGTTTTCGCCATGAAAACTCATCCCCTTACTATCCTCAAGCAAACGGACAAGTTGAAGCCATAAACAAAGTCCTAAAAACCATGATCCAATGCATGGTAGGGGAAAACAAGACATCATGGAATTTACAATTGTTTTCCACTCTCTGGGCTTATCGCATGTCTGTGAAAACCTCAACTGAATTCACTCCATTCCAGTTGGTCTATGGCATTGAAGTCGTCTTACCAATCGAGTGCAAAATTCCATCACTCAAATTGAAAGTAGAACTCCTGCCCCATACTTCTGCGGAAGAAGAACGATTCTTGTACCTATCCAAGATCGACGAAACACGCCGTGATGCTACTCTCATGAATGAGGCACATCAAAAACGGATCAAGAGTCAATATGAAAAATCTGTCCAACCTCGAGCCTTTGCAGAAGGAGACTTAGTCCTCATTTATGACCAAGCACACGATAAATTGGGAATAGGAAAATTAGAACCTATGTGGCATGGTCCTTACATCGTGAAGCGTGTTTTACACAGAGGTGCTTACGAACTAGTAGATCATGATGGAATTTCCTTGGGAGAGCCCCGAAACGGGCTTTACCTTAAAAAGTATTATTCCTAGATCGCCTAGCGTCTGTACTTTGTACATTATTGTATTTTAAGTTTGGTGTGCCTTTTCTTTCACGTGCTCGAGTATCTATCGTTGCCACTCATGACTGTGCCTGTGTTTTCATGCGCAGATGACGTCTGCCTTTCCTATATTTTTTGGGTTCGCGGATGGTGCCAACCGACACACCCGGAA
Organism: Picea engelmannii; assembly: GCA_009831015.1. NCBI lineage: Eukaryota > Viridiplantae > Streptophyta > Pinopsida > Pinales > Pinaceae > Picea > Picea engelmannii. The sequence goes on along the minus strand of ML808198.1, from coordinate 36,260 downwards.
CATTGCCTCGGCAACATGGGTTATTTATCAGTTTGATGAGGTGGTGAGTTCAGGAGGCATCTGTTTAGGGCCAACAACCAACAATATGGAAGAATATCATGCTGTCATTGGACTATTAACCCAAGCCTCCTCCCTAGGTATTTCTCATATCGCCGTTTACTTAGACTCCCAACTCGTGGTTTATCAACTCAATCGCATCTACGTTATCCGTAGTCCTATCCTGCTACCTTTACACTTGCAAGTTCGCCGTCTCGAACGAATGTTTGATTACATTGAATACAGACACATTCCGAGAGAACTTAATAGTGTTTCAGATTCGTTAGCAAATTACATCATGGATCGATATTTAGCCCACAGATAAGATTCAAGGAAAGCAAAAAAATGTACATTACATGTAAATTAAAACACATCACAGACATCATGTACAAACCATCGACATCATAAAAACTCGAAATTGTATATATATATATATATATATATATGGCATGACTGAAATGTTTTCATTACATCAAAAAGTCTGTAAGAGAACGAAATATTGGGTCCGTCCACCCATACAACATAGCCAGACGTGGCATACAAAAAACATGAGCGCAGGGAACTCTAATCTCCCCGCGCGACGTTGTGCTGTGTGTAATACAACACTGTGCGTACTACACGCCTCAACAGAGAATTGAGATTCTCTGTCACCCCTACAGTGTGCCACTGCAGATGCAAAGGCACGTCCCCCCTCCGCAGAGGAGGGATACCCATCGTGAGACCCTAGAGGTTCCTCTCAACCTCCCGAAGGCCCGCCACCGGTACTGCTGGGTCTGCTACAACTGGGGCACCGCCACAATGTCCTGGCACTGGAATATCCGCTGGGCGCACTGCTCCCCTGTCTGCACATTAAAGACAAGACATCTGTCAAACACTCTCTTACATACAAAAAAAAAATACATATACATCAAAAACATAAAAAACAAACTAGACAAGGTACAACTTAGTCTCTTACCGGACTTGTCCCAATCTTCCCCCTCGGGCAGAATCAAATCCATACTCCCGCTGAAGTCCACACTAGCTTACGGGAATTCCTCAATCCAAAGGAACTGCCACCTCAACCAGGCAAAGAAATCACCAGTAAAATGAAACTCGAACTCCGAAACCAACCTCGGGGATAGGCTAGTCCACCTCTCCATCCGAGGCTCATCAACTGGTCGTACTGCCAATACGACCTAAGGCTTCATCTGAGGGATGCGCTCCAAGAAAAACGAGACTAAGAAAGAACCATAGCCAAACTGCTTTTGGCCATTCCTGCACCGAGAAACTTGTTCCTTCACATTGCGAAGGAACGCCGCACTCCAGTTGAATAGTGTTGGCTCTAAACACTGAACACCGTAAGCCACCTGGGACCTTGAAGCCAAATGAGCACTAGTGCTACCAGTCGCACTAGTGATAGAAAACAATATGGATCGAAGAGACAGATCCTGTATATCCTTGATAGGGATCCTTCCCCCTACCAACCTCGCTCCTAGAACACAGTGACGTGCCAAATACACGTCCACCTGCTCGGGTAATGCCCTCTGCCCCGTAAAAGCTATAGGGACCCCTCGTTTTGAGAGGCCGGTCAGAAAGTACACATCCTCCAACTCGATGGTCAGGAGCTGTGTGCCAATATGGAATCCCTGTTCCGCGATGTCCCAAAGACCAATAATATACTCAAGAAGTAAAACGTCGCTTTTCATTTTTTGCAGTTTGAAGAACTTGAGTAACCCGTAGGCCCTCAAAGCAGCCCGCGTATGGGGACTCCGCAGAGCGGCTATGTCATCCATCTCATGTTCCCGCTCTTTCCACTCGATCATGGTTGCCGAATATATCTACAAAACAAAAATTCAAAATTTTAATCATTACCCACATTTTTGTGATTTCGACAATTTTTGAAAAGCATTTTAAAGCATGAAAATGAATACCCATGACTTCTAAAGGTAATCAATCATCATTTCTATCCACCACGCTCTTAAACATTCATTAAACAATGATTAAAATGTGACCAAAACAAAAAACGTTGTGAGGGGGTGCATGGGCCCATGAGGGGAGTTTTTGCAAAATCCTTTGGTCAAAATGATCGATTTAATCTTTGGTTAGGGTGCAGGCAACATAACTACCCTTTCCCAATACATTTTCGTGAATATTTTCCCCCTTTTTATTAACTTTTAGAAGGAGGCCGATTTGGTGCAAAATGGACAACCTAGGGATTTGTATTTTAAATTAATCATGCTATAAAAGTCAAATTAAAACCATGCAATTGAAAGAGCAAGGAACGAACACCTACCTGGTTCAGACGGGGTGCGAAACGATTAATCGTAGCTCCAGCAGCAAGAAGAACAAGTTTTGCTCCAATTGAGATTCTCCAACACTCCACAAAATTCTTACAAATGAAATGGTAAATGAGTTTTTCAAATCAATTCTTATTTATAAAATTTCATTTTCATAAGCTATAGTTGTTTTGGGTTTCTCTAATGGTGAAAATGGCTCGACTAATCCCTGGTTTTTAGTTTTTTGGCATTGCAGGCTTATTGGCAATTCTAATACATTTTCCGCCTTGTCATGTTTATGAGCACGGTCTTAGTTCGTTCTCGAGCTCGACAATATGAGAACGCAACCGGGTAAAGTTTTATCTCTTTTTCGGACCCGTACAGATATGATCACACGAAAAAGGAACCCCCTTGGAGTCTCCTTTAAACCCTTTTCAGACTCTCTAAATATGAAAATATTGTCGAGTGATCTTGCTTCCTTTCACACTCGTTAAAAGGTTAGAAAGGGTGTCTTTCGAGCGATAATTTAACCCTTTTTCGGTCTCAATGGACTATCATACGAAAAAGGAACTGAGAGAGTTCTCTTTTAAGTGTTTTTCCAAACTCTATAATCCTGAAAAACCTTCTAGTTTTCTTTCTCTAGACTCGTTAAAGCACACATCGACAGGCCCATATGGGAACGAACCCTTACTTCTTCCGGTCCGTTAAACAAAGGAAGAGGAACTCACCGAAGGTGAGTTATATCGAGCATGTGTTATCCTCCTCGAGCTCGTTAAATAAAAAAGAGGTACTCATCTATCTGGATGGGGGAAAAATTGAAAGGAGCAAGCCAAGCAGTCTCTTGAGAACACTATCCAGCACTTCTCAAAGTCGCCCTTGAACACGACACTTTGTCACTTTGCACATATCATAATTCGTTGAACCTCTACACTGAGCCAATCCTTTTGAGTTCCCTTTCTCTCCTTTGGGTCACCCAACGCAAGTCACAATATCCATTGCACAGTTTGGTCCATGTCATGTTTTGTTGTTGTGCCTCAGTGTTCAAGGGAAGTATCCGCCTCGAGAGTCATCCACCCCAAATATCTTGCCTCAAAACCTGTGTCATTCCATGTCCGTTTGATCTACCAACTGCATCTCTATGTCTATTTCATGTCGTTGATGGGGGATACATCAAGGTCCTCCCTCGATGAGTCTATTCCTGTCGACTTCAACACATTATCCTGGAACTAGACTTAGAAACTTTTTAGTACTTTGGGACCTACATGCCTCAATGGCAGGCCTCCTCACGTTCGACAGTAGGTTTACATCATTGACCTCTGATCGAATTATTCCATGAATGTTCGACTTCAGCTCATTTATTCACGTTTGATGGAATGTACTACGATACCTTGGGAATCATTGACATTAATGGTGATCTCCCTCGCACTTGTTAACGGTTTACCTCATTGATCGGTAATCAAGTGGTTTCTGCCGTGTTCGACACCAAAACATCTATTCACACGGTTGGAATCGTATCACATAGGGATTGGTTAGAAGACCCTGGGTGGATTTATTCACCTTAATACATTCTTCACCCAGGTTGCGAAGGAATTCTGGACAAAGAACACATACATTGTTACATAGATCCACTTTGTATTGGTCGTGTCTATGTTTTGTCATCTCGTAGATCCACTGTGTATTCTTCATGGCTACGATCTGTCTGAGTCATCAAAGTATAGATCCACAGTGTATCTTTGGTGGATATACCCTTTTTACCAATACGATTATCGATCCGCAATGTATTTTATGGCGGCCATATCTTGCAAATCTTGATCACCCAAGCATAAATATGCCTGCCTTGGGTTTTGAAATATGTCATGATATTTGTTGGATGTTGATGTGCAGCTTTTGTCAGGTTCTCCGAGTCCATACCCTTGCTTGAACGTCTGCAAAGTATTTCAGTCATCAGTCCGTATCTTCTGACTTCATACTTTGGGGGGCATTCTGTTACACGTCAAAATTGCTAAGTATCGCATTGTCCTTGTCAATCGTCGTAAGTGTCGCATCTTCCCTACAGCTTTCGCAAGTGTCACAAGTTGACCACTAGTGTCGTAAATGATGGTCAGGCATAATGACATGATAACGACACTAAGGAAGCACTTATGACACCTCATATGACTGATTTGAAGAGCAAGAACTGATCCACTGGAATCAAAGAACTCTTAACACCTGAAAGAAGACCTGAAATAGTGGTTTGGAAGGGGAACGCTCCTCTAATACTGCTAGAGAAGCGTTGGCACCCCTACACCATGATCTAGAAGCGTTATAATGCTCTTCAGCCCTTCTGGAGGAGCGTTGCTCACCTTAAGAGCACTGGTTCTTTCCCAAGGCACATCAGGGGTGCTATAACGCTCTGATACCCCTTTGGGGGAGCGCTCCCTATTCTGGGTCAATTGTTAGCCCGTTGAGTCGAATGAGGAGGAGATCATTCGAGATTAGAAGGCAGTTATGCTCGAATTCTTGGTTTCATCACAGATCCCTGATCCAAGGAGATGGTTCCTAACTGGTCCTAAACATAACTCAAGAGGTTAGGCCTTGCCCAACCTATATAAACAGGCTTCATGATGGTGGAAAGGGGGAAGAAATGAACATATGAAACTTATGATCTTGGAGGAAACTGACAGTCAGCCAAAGAGGAGTGATTAGTGAAGCTGCTACCATCCAGGTTGCGGATCTTTCAGGCAAGGGTTGGACGAAGAGGACTTGACAAAGCTGTCGCATTCGCATCTACGATTGTAAGTACTGTTGTCGTTATTCTCATTAATATGACAAGCTTGGCCTGTTTCTTTCTAGTTTGTGTCTGATGTTACATGAAATTATCATTCGTTGATAGATCAGTTTTCAAGCTAATTTCAATAGAGTAGGAAGTGGTTGTATCGTGTTTTGTCCACAGACCTCAGCGAGGAGCAAAAGGATTGGAGTGCAACTCGGAGCGTGCAGGGACAAACGATGATTAAAAGGTACTTCTGTTATTCTCCCTCCTCATGCATTAGGCTTAGATAGTTTTGAAAGGAAGTCAGTGTCCATGTTAAGCATTTTTCTATCTAGGGTTAAGGTCAAGCTCTAGAGGTCGATCTACTTGTCCGTAGGAAGATTTTCCTACAACAGTGTCATCATCTTCTTCTTGAATATCCTCAGAGATGGCCATAAAGAGATTTTGTTCCTTACATTTGTGGCCTGGAAAATATTTGTCATCACAATTATAACAGAGGCCTTTGAGTTGGCATTCAGCCATTTCAGCCCTGGTCAATTTTTGGATTTTTAATGGGGTGGAGGGAGTAGTGGGGTTTACTGGTTTAGTGCGTGGGATAAAGGAAGGCTTACAGTTTTGAGAGGAAACAATTTGTTGTGCTTATTTAGCTTTTTTGGTAGCCTCCACCCAAGTCATAGGTCGAGCCATGAGGACATGGGACCTAATATCCTCCTTGAGGCCACAGATAAAACACTCTCAAAAGAAATCATCAGTCATGCCCTCTGTTCGAAACGCCAGATGCTCAAATGTAGCTATGAAGTCTTCGACTGTGCCTGATTGCTTCAATTTTGTCAAACGGCCCAAATGGTTGGTGTCAGTGTCAAAGCGTTCATAAAGCTCAGCGACAAATTGGGTCCAAGCAATATATCCTTGACGGGAAGTTTTTCTCCATTGCCACCATTGCCAACGTTCTTGATCTAGATGGAGAACACCATACCAGAGTTTGGCCAAGTCATCTGTAATGTTGTAGAGAGAGAAATAATGTTC
>ML808198.1:0-30091 GCA_009831015.1 Picea engelmannii | reverse complement strand
CCCTTCTTCCAACATCGATAACATTCTCCCTCTCATCCACTCTAATCATCAAGCATACCCACTCATCGAAATGGGTCTCAAAATTTTCAAAGACCCATCATTATTAGGAACTTACCATGGTGCACCACCACTCCTTCATCCTTCAAATCAGGTATGTGTCATATCATCCAAAGGAAATGACATTGAGAATACCCCTCCTCCCAGGGAGGCTTCTCTCATATCTGATGTTCCACTAGTCACAGATCCCCTCCCTCACGAGCCTCCTACAAACTCGTCAGCTCCACTAGTTTACGATTTCACCTCACCCAAAGGCCATATCCCAGTTTGGGAGACAGTTCCCCAAGCCATTACTCAAATCCCCTTCTTTTACCCTCCCCCAGGTGTACAATATTTCCAAGTATCCACAATGCTTACCTTCTCTAGTATGGTGTTGGCAATCCTAGTTTGGTATTTACATCCACCAAAGATGGTTCCTCAACCATCCCTTCTCCCCCAACGAGAAGGAATCCCAATGATGATTCCCATACTCACTCCCACAAAACCCTCTACACCGCCACTCACTAACCTCCCTACCACAGTTGGGGGTAGGCGAAAGAAGAAGGAGCCCACAACTCCACTTACCCCACGCATCCAACCTCCTTGCGCGTTATGTGAGAAAGATGGACACCCAACCAAAAAATTCCCATCTCTACCTGAGTTACGTAACCTAATTCAACCCAATCAAACACCATCATTTTTCATCACTTTAGCAATTACTGCTACTACCTCCCCTAACGAAAGTAACAAAGGGTTGCGAACCAAATTTTCTTGTGCCATATGTTCAGAATATGGCCATTATACACACCATTTCCAAGCACTACCTCAATTCCGACAAACATTAGTAGAAGTACGCCAAATTTTCTAGCACGAACCCAATCTAGCGACATCATCCCCACAAAACATCACTAGCATCCATTATGTCATGACTTCAGTCAATGAACATATGAGATGCCCTTTCTCTCTATGAGAATCCTTAGATTATTTTACATACCAATGTCCTATGATCATTGAATATAGGAAATGCCAAATGACCCTGATTCAAACTTCTGCACCTCTTACAAAATCAATGATTGACCTTACCTCATCACTAGAGATTCTTCATGTTATTTCTACTGAACCAGAAGAACTCCCGCTTCCTCCATGGTTCTTGGATGACTTACACGAGGATTTACTCCCAAATCCCGCCAATTCCCCTGTTCATTTCCCCATGGAAAGTTTACATCCAACTACCACTAGTTTTCCTCAGTACCTCGATATTTGGTTTATGTCAAGTGAACCATCACAATCTCATTGCATCCTTCCCCTCGCTTCTTCTTCACTAGAGGATAACCACACGGTGATAGTCATCGATATCACTCTTTACGATCCCTTGTATTCCCGAAAATTCTACTGTGACGACGACATACTCAAGGAATTAACCACCCCCGACTACCCATGGGATGTGATACACCACATAGCGCTCTTCTTTCCACAGGAAGCCTTCACGCCTCCTAACCAACACCCCATATGCACAGTCAAAACCAAGGGTTTTATCCCATCAAGGCATATCGACTGGTTCAACAGCCCCATCCCTTCCCCTGATGCTTTTGAAGAAGGCAACATGGCCAACATTTGCCCTACCATCAAAATCGATATTTCCATAAAAAATGGAGTCATAGAGGAAATCACCATTGGCGCCGCATGCACTCCTCAAGAAATCACTGCCTACAAAGCCCTCTTCCAAGAATACCGAGATATTTTCCCCTGGTCATACAAAGAGATGCCTGGCCTTGATCCCTCTATTGTCGAACATCGAATAGACACCTAGCCTGATCTCACTGGTTTAATTTGTTTATGTTTTTGTTTATGTTCCCCAAGGGTTAGGTATTCAAGGGTTCTATAGACAAGGGTTTGCCCTATGCTATAGCTCTCTGATATACGTGTGGGGTCCAACAATAGTACTCGACCCAATATCTCAGGGCACTAACTAAGGAGGATAGACCGTACCCTTAGCCGTACTACCCGACCACCCAAGTACTAGAGAGTATCTTCCCGAGTGTTGTTCTCAGTGACACTATAGCAGTCCGACAGCTGATAGGTTTATCTAAAGAGGGCTTCAGGAAATCTAGGCCGATCCATACATAGGTATTGTCTGATGCGCTACCACTCGAAGGGGTACCAACAGGGGTTACAAGGGTGGCCAACAGATGTGTGCTTAAGAACCATTTTTATTTCCTACATGTATGAATCCCTCAACCGCAGGTTTATGCGCGTAATGAAAGATCTCTAGGGCTTAAAGACGTCGAAATACATCTCTACCCTAAAAAAAAAATACCCACAATTTCTGCCAAGGAAGGTGCTCTGATACCACTTGCAAGATACCAGATATATAAAATATGCAGAACAGAAATGAAATGCTAGAAATGACAGAATGACAATAAAATATCCAGCATAATCTTCACAATACACATAAATGATATACGAAACAGCAACAAAAATAGCACTTTGATTCAGATAGCAATGTTCACAGGCCTCTTCGAGGGGGAAACCTCTAGTCGAGTAGTGCTCTATTACAATAATCTCCAAGATAGGGTTCTCATACCCTTGCCTCTTATTTATACTAAATATGTATATTAAGAGAAGCATCTAGAGGAAGATCTTTCTAGAAGCAGAAGCTTCTATTAGGTCTTCTTGCATTCACCTTATTCTATTTTATTGAAAGGCCTTATTAATATTGACCTTTATTACATCCGAATACATTGATCTACCTATGTGCAGGTTAGGAACTTAACACATTACACTCATCATTGCCCCCAAATCATTGATTTTAAATGGATGAAAGACTTAGTGAATGGACCACATACTCCATCACCACCTACCCCTCAGCAGGCCCCACAACAATACGTGAAACAAACACCTCCAATCATGTTGCAAAACCCCATTCCACACCAGGGTGTGATAAACACCCAACAAGACATGCAGCCTACCCCATCACAGTTGGGACATTATCTCAATCCAAATAAACCCACAGATCATGCTATCCTCCTCACCAGTGAGGAAGAAGTCCTTCTGCAAACACGTATTTGTCAATATAGAGCACCCACTGAGTCTCCTCCGATTCCCCTAGAAACACTACCAGCACCAACAGGGCCCCCTTTGATGATCCCTCACCCTAATGAAGAAACACCTCTTCTCATCCCTCGCATCCCATTGTGAAGGAATGTCCACAACCCATAGGCTAGGGTGGCTCACAATTACAGTTTGGTCAATGACTTAGCACAATCCCTGGCTGCCATGTCAGTCTTAGAAGTCCTTCAAACTTGTCCCACTTAGCGGAAATCATTACTTTCCGCCTTGGGGGTAGTAGACCCTACAAATACTCAACTCATCACATTTGATCTTGATAGTGGAGAGCCCCATCTCCCCGCTCTCATAGCTTTTCAAATCCCAGTGAAAATTTGAAACATCACAGTTCATCGGTGCATCATCGATGAAGGCGCATCCACATTCATCATGTCCAAGTTTGTATGGCAGAAACTTGGTTCCCCCGAACTCATACCATCTGCCATTACCTTAAGGGATTATGACGGATGACCATCTTCTCCCGAAGAACTCTTCCAAAATGTCCCTATAGAACTCAGGGGTAAGACCATTCTCATCAACATTGAAGTTATCGATACCCCACTTGATTATAATATCTTGTTCGACCGTAGCTACATGAATTCTATGAAGGCAATTTCCTCTTCCATCTTTCAAACCATGATGTTCTCCCATAATGGGAAGATCATTACAATTGACCAAGTTTCACATTATGAACCTAACCCTTCTTCCAACATCAATAACATTCTCCCTCTCATCCACTCTAATCATCAAGCATACCCACTCATCGAAATGGGTCTCAAAATTTTCAAAGACCCATCATTATTAGGAACTTACCATGGTGCACAACCACTCCTTCATCCTTCAAATCAGGTATGTGTCATATCATCCAAAGGAACTGACATTGAGAATACCCCTCCTCCCAGGGAGGCTTCTCTCATATCTGATGTCCCACTAGTCACAGAGCCCCTCCCTCACGAGCCTCCTACGAACTCATCGGCTCCACTAGTTTACGATTTCACCTCACCCCAAGGCCATATCCCAGTTTGGGAGACAGTTCCCCAAGCCATTACTCAAATCCCCTTCTTTTACCCTCCCCCAGGTGTACAAGATTTCCAAGTATCCACAATGCTTACCCTCTCTAGTATGGTGTTGGCAATCCTAGTTTGGTATTTACATCCACCAAAGATGGTTCCTGAACCATCCCTTCCCCCCCAACCAGAAGGAATCCCAATGATGATTCCCATACTCACTCCCACAAAACCCTCTACACCGCCACTCACTAACCTCCTTACCACAGTTGGGGGTAGGTGAAATAAGAAGGAGCCCACAACTCCACTTACCCCACGCATCCAACCTCCTTTCGCGTTATGTGAGAAAGATGGACACCCGACCAAAAAATGCCCATCTCTACCTGAGTTATGTAACCTAATTCAACCCAATCAAACACCATCATTGTTCGTCACTTTAGCAAGTACTGCTACTACCTCCACTAACGAAAGTAACAAAGGGTTGCGAACCAAATTTTCTTGTGCCATATGTTCAAAATATGGCCATTATACACACCATTGCCAAGCGCTACCTCAATTCCGACAAACATAGTAGCAATACGCAAAATTTTCTAGCACGAACCCAATCTAGCGACATCATCCCCACCAAACATCACTAGCATCCATTATGTCACGACTTCAGTCAATGAACATATGAGATGCCCTTGCTCTCTATGTGAATCCTTAGATTATTTTACATACCAATGTCCTATGATCATTGAATACAGGAAATGCCAAATGACCCTGATTCAAACTCCTGCACCCCTTACAAAATCGATGATTGACCTTACCTCATCACTAGAGATTCTTCATGTTATTTCTACTGGACCAAAAGCACTGTCGCTTCCTCCATGGTTCTTGGATGACTTACACAAGGATTTACCCCCAAATCCCGCCAATTCCCCCGTTCATTTCCCCATGGAAAGTTTACATCCAACTACCACTAGTTTTCCTCAGTACCTCGATATTTGGTTTATGTCAAGTGAACCATCACAATCTCATTGCATCCTTCCCCTCGCTTCTTCTTCACTAGAGGATAACCACATGGTGATAGTCATCGATATCACTCTTTACGATCCCTTGTATTCCCAACAATTCTACTGTGACGACGACATACTCGAGAAATTAACCACCCCCAACTACCCATGGGATGTGATACACCATAGAGCGCTCTTCTTTCCACAGGAAGCCTTCACGCCTCCTAACCAACACCCCATGTGCACAGTCAAAACCAAGGATTTTATCCCATCAAGGCATATCGACTGGTTCAACAACCCCATCCCTTCCCCTGATTCTTTTTAAGAAGGCAACATGGCCAACATTTCCCCTACCATCAAAATCGATATTTCCATAAAAAATGGAGTCGTAGAGGAAATCACCATTGGTGTCGCATGCACTCCTCAAGAAATCACCGCCTACAAATCCCTCTTCCAAGAATACCAGGATATTTTCCCCTGGTCATACAAAGAGATGCCTGGCCTTGATCCCTCTATTGTCGAACATCGAATAGACAGCTAGCAGTCCAGAAACTACACCATTACATCTTGCTTCGCACGACTAAAGTCATAGCAGATTCCAACCCCATGCAATACTTGCTCAGTCATTGGCAAATTAATGGAAAATTTTCCCTATGGATCGTTATCCTTCAGGAGTACGATCTTAAATTTTCAACACCCAAGAAAAAGAAATCTCTCATCCTCGCCAAACTTGTCACAACCTTCCCCTCTGATACTATCAGTGCCCCTGTCAATACCAACTTCCCCGATGAACATCTCTTTTATATCACTTCAGATGATCCTTGGTACGACAACCTCCTCATCTACCTCCGAACCCAAAAGTTCGGTAACCACCTCCCACGATATGATCGTTGTTGTATTCACCACCAACCCCCCCCCACTATCTACTCATCAGAGATATCTTATATCGGCGAGGGGTCGACACCATACTTTGTCGATGCTTGACTATTGACGAGGATGATAGAGTCTTGAATGACTTCCATAGCGGCGCATGTGGGGGCCAACTTTTGGGGATGTCCACTGCTCAGAAAATCATCCGAGCAGGTTACTTTTGGCCTACATTGTTTCACGATTGCATTCACACCGTGAAGCAATGCAATAAATGTCAGCTTTATGCCAACAAAGCATGAGCACCACCTGCTCTTATCCACCCAGTCATTACTGTAGGCCCCTTTTGTAAATGGGGAATTGACTTCATGACTTGTAACCCCCCATCCAGCAATGGACACAAATACATCGTTGTCACAGTCAATTACTTCACAAAATGGGTTGAAGCCATGCCCACCTTCAACAACGTCGCTGACACTGCAGTGCATTTTTTATTTAATCATGTCATATCCCACTTTGGAGTACCACTCCAACTAGTTTCCGATCATAGGAAACATTTTGAGAATGAGATTTTTGTCAAACTCTTATCATGGTTGGGATTCTCCCACGAGTTCGACTCACCATATTACCCTCAGTCTAATGGATAGGTCAAAGCAGTTAATAAGGTCCTCAAGACCATGTTATAGCGCACGGTTAACAAACATAATACCAATTGGTATCATATGCTATTTTCCATGCTATGGGCTTATTGTATGGCCATGAAAACAGCCACTGGTTTCACACCATTTCATCTAGTCCATGGGGTAGAGGCCACTCTTCCTATTTAGTGCAAAATTCCCACCTTACACACTGCAATTGAGCTATTACCCGACACTGCTCCAATGGAGCAGTGTTTGCTGAACTTAGATTCCTTGGATGAAGATTGTCGATCTTCATTACAGAACAATGAGACAGCTAAAAAATGGTCAAAATCCACTTTTGATCGCCATGTCAACCTGCGCTCATTTCATGAAGGTGACCTCGTCCTTGCTTACGATATCTCTCACGATACTTTCGGTTATGGAAAATTTGAGTCACTGTGGCATGGCCCCTACATTATCCAACATTGCCTCACCAAAGGAACATACATTATTGCTTCTCCCGAGGGCCTCCCTCTCAAAGAACCCATAAACGAGCTATACTTAAAGAAATTTTATGCCTAAGTGTAGCCATTCTACATTAGGTTATTTCTTTTATAGTGTTTTTAATCTTTTTTCCATACCTTATGTCTAAAAATATCATTTGTTTTTTTGGACAGATGCTTCCTCCATTGGCCTACCACATCGGTTACACTGACGATGCCAGTCGTTGGACACAAAATCTCGCTTCGGCAGCTTGGGCCCTCTAAACCCCCTCACATGAACTGCTCCACTCTAGCAGCATATGTTTGGGTACAGCAACCAACAACCAAGTCGAGTACACTGTCGTCATTGGCCTCCTTGCCGACGCTAGCCATCATTGTATTCATCACCTTAGCATCTTACTTGACTCCCAACTAGTCGTCCTCCAACTCAATAATGTGTACCATGTCTGCAATCCTTGCCTTTTTTGCAAATACCTGCAAGTTAGACTTTTATCTCGACATTTTGATTTCATTACATTTACACATATTCCAAGACAATTTAATCAAATCACAGATAACTTATCTAACATTATACTCGATTGGCATATATCACATCAAGATACCTTTACACACACATTAACCATCAAGAGCCTGTCACAACATAAATAGATTAGACATCATAAATCACATTAAAAAATGCACATGTGAACATCACAAAGAACCCAAAATGTATATCCATATATATATATATATATATAAATCAATCAACAGTGCCATCAAAATGTTTACATACACATAGAGTACATCATATACAAAATCCGCAAGCCAATGATGCACCTCGGTACAAAACTGGTGTCACTACACCAAAATGGGCTCACCAACCTCTATACAATATACAAAAATCCATAGAGAGACACTCAAGGTGCCCCTCCCACTATCGGTCCCTCTGGACTTGGAGGTAACCACCTGGTCATCGCAACACCTGCTATTGTTGCTTGCCGAACCATGGTCCGCCACATCAACGAAAATATCACACACTTCTCCAGGACGCCCTCATCCTAGATGCGCGAACACATGCCCTCAGGAACTCCTTATAGCATCGCCTCCAAGAAGCAGCGAATATCCTCAAAATATCCCCCAGCCTTTGCCGGAGGAGCATATGATGGCCCAGCACCAGGGTCATCAAAACAACATCTCCTAGTCGCTCTCTCGTCGTCGGCTAGTCTCACCTCAACATCCTCACGCCAACATCTCTCTCATGCCTGCGGCTCTCCCCGCAGTGGTCTCACTAGCTCTTGATGAGCTGGCACTCTCACCATCTCAACCTCACGCTCGCGGGGTCCCACATCTACACATACAAACAACCAAACGATAGTATCAGCATCTATCCAAAATACACATGTCATACTATCTCAAATATCAACATATAAAACAAATCACAAACATACCTCGGTGTTTTAACACCTCCCCTGGAGGTAACACCATATCTAGATCACCCCGGAAATCCACCCCACAGTACAAATACCGTGGTATGATCTGCAGCATATGCCACCACACCTATGCAGCCTTGGCCGAGAAAAAATGGCCACCCTCACCACCACCATGGAAAATCAAAATCATTGATAACCGCATCATTCACGGCTCTTATGAACCAGGTGCACCCAATAAAAATCTAGGGTGCAACATCGACACCCTCTCCAAAAACCAGGCCACCAAGATGGACCCAAAGGCAAAGTCCCCTAAGTCCGTAGTCTGACACCTATCAATATGCCCTACCATATTGGCATGTAGCATCAAGACCCAGGAAAAATGCTCTCCTGCCAGTTCCCTCCCCATAATCCTTAGTTGACCACCACTGATTCACTGAGTTGTGAGAGACCCATATACCCTCACAATCATTGCTGCTACACAACGATGAACTAGAGAATTCATAGCCCCGATACTCACTACGGATCCTGACATAAAGTTCTCTCTCGAACAATACCTTCGGCCCAAGGTCACTAACTGGTCATCCTCAGGTAATACAGGATCCGTCGGTAGGGGCATTCCCCAAAACAGGAGCCCAGTCAGAAAGTACATATCCTCCACCACAATGAAGGCTAGTTGCTCACCTTGCACCATAAAACAATGAAGATCTGGACTCCACATTCAGATCAAAAACTGAAGAAGATACTCCTGAGCCCATATCAAAGGGCACTCAAAGAACTTCAGCAGCCCACAGGCTACCAAATTGGCATGAACCGCTGGCTCCTCAATAGCCATGGCCTCCCTTAGCCATGACTAGTCCCTCTCTCACCAATGGACCAACGTCATACAAATGATCACCTGCAACCACATAAATACAGTCCTAGATCATCCATCTCACACATAAACACATTCAAATCTTCAAAAAAGATGAGTTTTACACCCATCAGCCTTACCCCCAAGGCGCGGTTGTTTAAACCCACATGCACACACACATGCATGCATTTTCACCCCATAGGTGGGAACACATGCATGCCTATTCATCCCATAGGCGTGCATGAATGTGTGCCTGTCCACCATACAGAGGCACCTCCATGTGCCCATGTCATGAACACAGGCGCACATCACAGTGCGCATGTCCGATGCACAGGTATGCACCCATGCGCAGTTGTGTAGCAAACAAATGTGCATACCATTCACGCCCTTTTCCCCCGTAGGATGCACCCATGCATGGATATCTAGATAATAGGCATGCACCCATGCACACATATTTCTGGATCGCCTGCACACTCGGGGGGCCTCACCCATAAAACCCCCTGTACGACCCTCCGTACAAGCCCTGCCCACAAATTGAAAACCTAATTCTATGTAGGATGATATGACTACTAACCTGAAGCTTGTTGGTCCTGAATCATCTACCTTGTTCTCCTTAAATTTCCAAATCTCCTCTGAATATATCTCATCCAATCACTTTGACATCAGGTACAAATGAGGTGGCAATGTGGGCCCTACAGATATATATAGCCCTTTTCACCAAACTTCCAAACCCTATTCCGGGAGCTCCGAGTGTCCTTTTTTCGATCCTTCTTCAGCCATGGGATCAGCATCCCATCATCTACATCAAGACAGTCCCCAGGCCATTTTTTATCCTTATCCCCCGGGGTTCCATTTTTTCATACCCCGTCCAAGTACGCCTGCTCATGTTCAAAATTATCAAATAAATGCTTGTTTGTTTGATTCTCTTCGGATATTGTTCACGTCGAGTATTTCATTTTTCATGTGTGCAGGTACTTTGTCATCATACATTAGTGAAACTCCTTCAGGTATATAATCAACACTGGCATGTAATCATTCCCTCTTAATCTCAATTGCATCTCCAGTCACATCCTCTAAAATTTTCCTTTAGGGTCTCCATATCTGGCTTTGCAGTACCGCCACCTCCATTTCATTTTGGGTACGGTCACCCATTATCACTCTCCCCCACATGAGTTGTCCCATTCATAGTACCCCTTGGCACTTTGACACTCATGTTTTTTTTCAACCCTTTAGGGATGGGAGTCCCGATAGTCCTATATCATGTCGTGAATCAACCACATACTCCTTCCCCTCATTTTTCTAGCTTTCCCCATGGACTCCCATGTTATCTCTTCAAGGTTTTATTTTGACTGCACCTCTGTAGTATCATTAACCCTCCATTTCATCCATAATCAGTTTTCCCATCCACAAATTTCCCTCCATTTCATCTACCTCATACAGAAACTCACCCATGGGGCCCCTAACCTCCACCAATTCTCCATGCAAATTGTGCCCCAACTGACCCAACCATATTGCATTGGGGCACCCGTTTCTATATTTGTACACTCATCCAAAATTATTCTTTATTCATTTGGTACTTGTAAAAATCCTTTATTTCTATCATTTACATATCTTTTTGTCGTCACCTTTGGTGACCTTCTTCCCTTTTTGGAAAACACAACCCATGTCACCCTTGGTTGGGGAACTCCTTATCATATACTCTTATTGACATCATCCATATACTTTAAGTATCCCATGGGCCATCTACCTCTGCTCTCTGAGTTTGTTCACTTTGTCCCGCCTCTGGCACATCTTATCCCCCCTCGTGTTGTCCCCCTGACACTCAACCTAGTTGATCAGTTGCAGCCACTTATACTTCGCATATACCCCCAACCAAGGGAAGTCTTGAGTCTCCACACATCTTGACTGCTTCCAAGTACCTCCTCAGTTCCTAACCTCACTTAGTAGATTTCCCAAAGCCTTTTTCTTCTTGGAGTCGCGTCCCCCTTTTTATCGACATCAACACAGTTTCCAGAAGGGTGACAGTATCTTGACTCTCATTACCTTTCCAATGAGAAGTATCAGATGGCACAGGGAGAACCATAATTGCTCATTGTTTTCATTGACCCCCATAACATTCAACTTCAACACTTTCTCATGTTACCGCGGGTCTTACTTTGCGACTATTGTAGTTATTTCTTATATTTTTCGAAGACCTCTGAACTTGGTTGGGATATCAATGCCTACAGAATCCATGATACTTCTTACATATGTCATTGCCTACTATTGATACTATGTTCCTCCTCAGAATTGTCCTCTTCCTTTATTACAAACCACCCCTGAGGGCGTTTCAGTTGTCTGTATCAACACACATTTTCAGTTACTAAACAAACCCTTCTTTTTGAGTTACATGACATAAGCATGGGGCATGCCTGCCTCATTTGTTCACAATTTATTTTACATACCTTATAGAAGGTTGGGTCCTACATGTTCCCTTCTCCCTCCGACGGGTCACTCTTGATACTCTCACTATCTCTCTTTCTTACAACAGTACTCTCATTAGAAGAAACATTGATGAATTTTGGCTATACGTATGCTCCTAACCTCATCCATCAGGGGGCATCTGTTATCACTGAAATTTCATTTGCAAATGGTTACAGTAATCCATCATCTTCAAATAGTTATGAGGTCACCCATGGACCAAAATTACCACAAAAGAAATTCCAAAAGGTCCAAAACTATACAACCAGTTACAAAATTAAGGTGCGCTATGACTACACAGGGCGTGCGTGCACATGCGCATGCCAGAAATGCACGAAAATCGCACATGCGCAGGATGTGTGACTATGGTTGCTAAAAGCCGCACACACCTATGAATGACACATTTATGAGATTGGTCGGCCTCCCACCCACTTCTGGTTCAGCTTCCAAGTTGATTTGACATCCAAATCTTGGATGGATCCGACTGGGTGGCTGATCAAAGACCTAAAAATGCCCTAAACAACCCCTTTTCACACTAAAAGCTGGTTGCACAATACCTCAAAGTGATGCTATAAAACAAGGCCATGGTTGCACTACATTTTCAAGGAATTCATTTGCGAGCTTATGCTCCTTCCATTCTCTTGGGTAATCCTCTTTTCTCATCAAGAGCATACTAGCATCATTATATTGGGGCAATCCATCTCACCTATTGAGTGGATTAGCTTGGGATTCTTTCACCATTTCTTTCAACTTTCAAATTTGTAAGAAGAGATTAGTTTGTGGGGGTCTAAGATCCCTCCCTTGGAGGAAGAAGGGACCCGAAGTCCTCTTTCTTCTTGGTGTTTTCTTTTCACTAATATAATCCTTGCCATTGGTGACATGAGTCTTGTTTGTTTCTTGTTCTTATGTCCTTATTCTCAATAGTTTAGTTGTTCTTTCATTTTCCAGTTTAATTCTTAGCTTAGTCTTTTATGTTTCTTTTTCTAACCCTTTCCTTTACTGTTGTCTTTCTTAGCTAACCCAACTAAGCTTGTAAGCACCTCTGTTTTTCTCATTTAGGTGACAAAGAGGCGCAACAACCATCTTAATATTTAATCTATTATTAGATTTCTTTCAATTTACTAGATAACCATAGCATAGATAGGATCACTGAGAGAAACACAATCACAATATTACACAAGCATTTATCCTGGGAAACCCTCAAGGGAAGAAAACCCAACAAAACTTCTTTAATATAGATTCAGTAACCAAATATAGTACCAGAATAACTCTCTCTCTATGAGAGACAAACTACCATGATGCTAGACTAGAAAATAATCAAAGACTAGACAATATCCTCTCCCAAGCAATGTGCCTCTCTCTCTTCCTTCTTGTTGGCCCTTGACCAAGTTTTGGGAGATCCTTGGTCAAGTTTGACCTATTTTGGTACTTCGACAGCCTGTCGAAGATAGAATGCAAGATGAAGCAGAGATCGTGAGATATTGACCCCTTTTTGGGTCCCTTTTTGGGATTTGGGAATATGTAATGGGAATGGGATGTTGGCCCATGGGTTTACCCATGTTTAGGCCAATTTTGTATGTATAAATAGAAGGCTAGGCAATGTAAGAAGTAGTGTGCAAGAGTTTTGCAAGTTGGCTAAGTGCTAAGAGTTGGATCTATGTGATCAAGAATTGTAAGGCTTCATGCAAACTGTATGAGACTTGTAGAGCTAAGTGCAAGTGATTGTAAGATACTGTGAATGATTTGTGTTGTAACGCAAGGAAGGAGGATCTAGCAAGCTATGCAGATCTCCTGTCCTATAGGGAGTAAGGGTTTTGTGGATATGTGCATGTAGACGATTGATTGAAGCTAATAAAGAAGAAGAGTTAGTGGATGTAGCCCTGGGGTGGGGTTGAACCATGTAAATACTATGCTATTCTACTCTATGTGATGTTATGATGTGTTTATGTGTTATTTTCTAAGTGATTTGATATAGATAGATATATAGATTTGTTTGTGCTTTGTGCTTATGATGAATCTAGATGTTATATCTGATATAGGTGAATATGCTTAGTGCTTGAATATGCTAGATATGATCCATTCCTTTATGCTAAGTGCTTGAATACGTTAGATATGGGTGAATGTTGCGATGCTTTGTTCTATCTACAAAGTAGACATTGGTTAAATAATAATGAACTGATGGTGCTAAGTGCTTTATTAAGTATTATAATCACAGATATGTGTCCCAGCTAAGGTTGCAGACACCTGAGTCCTGCAACCACCCCTGCCTCTACCTTGGATGAGAATTCATATTCTTCGTAGGTGTTGCCAAAAGGGACGATTGTTAGGGTTTTGTTGGTGCATTTTTGTAGCATTGAACCCTGGGTCTACCCCTATGCCAACAAATGGTTCTGTTGTTGGGACCTGAAACTGTGATTGTTGGGAATTGAGGAAGAATAAGCTGTGTGCAAGGATCCGACCTGATATAGTGAAATCTCTATGCGTAAATATATTTCTCTAGTGTGCAGTACTCTACTTAGTTTGACAAGCTCTGTGCTAAGGAAAATAAGTTTGATCTAAAGAAAAGAGGTAAGATCTGAAAGATTTTTTCTCTAAGAAAGGCAAAAGTGAGACTTTTTTTATTAAAAGAGGTAAGATCTAAAAGCTTTGTGCTCTGATAAAGGTAAGAATATTGAAAAGTTCTAGATCTGAAAGCTTTGTGCTCTGTAGAAGTAATATATGTGGAAATTGTTGTTTCAATAGTATGGATCTAGGTATGTTTGATAGATTCTATCCTAGCTTGAAAACTAGGGTATTAATAGATGAAAGAAAATTCTATAGCCAGTCTTATTATTGGTAACATAAATCTAAATCAATCTAGATTAATTAGAAAAATAACAAAAAAGAATAATTGTGATAAAAACCAATCTTACCATCCAACTGATAACAAAATTTGAATCATAATATCCCAGAATTGATCATGGCCTTGACACTGTCACTGCTTTTTATTATGATATTGTCTGTCCTTTTCAAATGTTTTACTTGTCTTTGTGCATTGGCCTTGAGCTCACAATTTTCATTTTCCAATGAGTCATTTTGAGCCTCGAGAGCTTTGATCCTTTCTTGAAGGATGGGGATGTCTGTGTAGTATTGACCTATCCAATGTAAACAAGTTTCAAAATGTACAGCAGATGTAATAGGTTGAGGAAGTGTGTGATTGTGTGCAAAAACACCATTACTATCCACTATCGGCCTTTGACCGAGCTTGATACCTATAAATTCCTTGTTGTCTTTCAGACACGGTGGGTGTTTATTCACATAATCGAATGGTTGGTCTGGTTGGGAACAATTCGGATCTTCCTGTTGCAGAATCTTCTCGATCTCAGAGTCTGAATCCTCATGGATCTCGATCTATTTTATTGAGCTCACATGAGCTTTGGATCTATTACACAGATTCTGAGAAATGATTCGACCGACCTTCTTATTACAAAACCTTATTTCTTGATTCTTCTTTGAATGCTTGCAAGGGTTTCCAATGTTGGATTTGTTAGTAGGGTCAGGGTAGACATTTGGCTCATGCACAGGAGTTTCGATAAAATCGAAACTAAAACCATGTTTCCCACATAAAATTTTATCAGACAATGCCTCTTGACAAGGATTATTATTCAAAAGATCTGGGTTGCCAATTGAGAACTTAAGAGGCTTCTCTATCATTGGCTTATCCATTACAGGGGTCTCTATAGGATTTACTGTAACGAAACCATTACGGGATATGAAACAGTCCCAATCCTCACCAAGTGTTTTTAGATGATGAACTAACAGTAATTTAATCAACCCATGGTGAAAGAGGCTTGAATCCAAGTTTTGTTTCTTATATCTCTTTGACATTTTATACAAACTTCTTAGCAGGAAAAACGACATGTTTAAATGGAATCCAATAAAATGCATGAGAAATCATATGTGGTAAAGGAAAACCAAGCCAAAATGGCCTTCACAGGTAATAAATTGTCTTAACATTGCCAACAAACCATGCCATCTAATCTTAAGCAGGTGTTACACATGATTTTGGTCACTCTGGTGATGTTTCTACAAGTGATGTATTCAGGCTCCCACAAGGACGTTTTTCCTGAGAAAAGTGATTGTTGTCTTCTTCCAAAAACACATTTTTAAGATGAGTTCGCAGGCTGCCTATATTACAGGGTGCGAAAATCCTTCATTCTCATAGGAAACCTATACTTGGGGTGCAAACTATTCACAGTCTGCTATATAGATAGGGTGTGAACCTATTTTTAAGCTTGAAAAGGAGAAGAGGTCATGAAGGTTCTAGAAGGGGATCTTCTAGAAAATGAGTTGGCATTCACATGGTTGGCATCCTACTGACTTCTCAGATTTAGTGGGATCATCCTCATCCATGTAACCATCTCTCCTTCTCCTATATATTGAAAGGTTTCTCATGGAAAATGTTAAGCAAGATTGAATGAAGAATTGGTGAAAGAATTGTGTGAAGAACCCTGCTTGGATAGAAGCTTGAGGACTCTATTTGGTCCACCAAGTTGTATTCGACCTTATTCATGAAAATATAGAGAAAGTGTGTGTGTTGGAACCAAGGGTCACTGAAAGGAAGCTTGCGACATCAAGGCGATCTAGTTGTATCTTCTACTTTCATTTAATATAATACAACGACATGTCCATTTCCCATAAAATTACTCTTATTTTATTGCATAACTCCTTGATCATATGCATAGGTTGACATTGAATTTACTTTTCTATATTCATTTTGGTTGGTTTGTGTTGTCTTGGACTTCATTTCACAAGAGCACTAGAGCGAAGCGGGAACAACAAAGACCTAAGGAAGTGATATAAAGGTATGCCACTTATTCCTTCTTATTAGTATATTAAATGACTACAACTTAGGGATAGAGTCATGTCCTATCCTGTTTTGTTCTAGATCCAGGTGGATCTAGGGAGATCTGTTAGTGTCTACACATACCGATTTATTTGATAAAACAATTGGTGACTCTGCTGGGGATACAATCCATTTTAGTGGTTTTTTCTTGGCCATTTTCTCTTAACCTACCATTTTTCATTCCCAATCAATATCTGAGTCTTAAGGAGACCCTTACAGCCTCCCTGGATCCAGAAGTTCCCTCAGAAGTTTTGCCTTTTTTCCAAAATTTACTTGATTACAGAACTTCTCACATTGCACCCTTCTGTATCCTGCGAGAATCGCTGAAGTTCGCACCCTAGTGTTCAGTTCAGTGTGAACTTATTGCAGTCTGCCCCTCTCTAGCCTGTGAGAATCCTTGATTCTCGCACTGTACTCCACTACTAGCCTGCGAACTCACTTGTGAAAATTTTGGATTAAGTCTTTTGTGTCCTTAGATGCCCAGATTTGTTTGTGTGTCTAGGAAGAACTCTGGCTAGTGATTGAATGTTTCTTGACTTCAAATCTCGTGAATGATTAGTTTTCAGAAATTGAAAGCTCATCTTCATCATTTTTTCTCAATTTTTACCTCTTGACCTTTTCTTAACAAGGGTATAATCTCTAGTTTTGAAATCCGAGTGATTGTTTCGTTGGGAGCCTTTGATTGATTTAAAAGTTGAGATCAATTGTCCTTTTCAATTTCTTATTACTTGGAAAATTGTTACCCATGTGCATTTGAAGAGACTAGTCTTGTCAGTTTTTTATTTTTATCTTCATTGAAAGATTGGTTTGGGTGTTTGTTGTGTATTTTGTTTTCATTGGTTGCTTTTTTTTTCTTAGTTCCATCCCTGTTGTTTGGTTTCTAATAAAAAAATTAAAGACATTTTTTTATTTTAAGCACCCTTGTATTTGAAAAATATTGGCATTCAAGTATTGAAAGAGAACGAATAGGGAATTTTCATTGTTCATGATTGATTGATATTACATTTCACAAAAGATCATACATCATAGTGCACATTGTTCTAGAAAACTCCTCTTTCCCTCCTATAAATAGGATTCATCGAACAAAAATTGGTATCATTCATTCCTATTTATGCATTTTTGGCTCAAGAGTCTCACACAACATCAGTTTCATTTCTGTCTCCTTTTGAGTAACAATAGCCTTTAATAATATTGCGCAATTTTAAAATTCAACTAGTAACTTTTCCTAGGGTTCTTTTACACCAACACTAGCTAGGCTAGAGCTTTGGAATAGGCAGTGAGACACACTCTCCAAAGCACAAAAAACACAATAGCATCTTGTGATAAGGAGTGTCAAATTCCATTTGTATCATTTTGTCCTGGGAAGTCCTTCTCACACAAGGGTCAAACCTAAGGTCGTATTGAGATTGACAGAGTTTCTCACCCTTCTTTGTTGATATCGGTGTAGAGATTACACGTATTATGGGGGTCACTTGAAGGTATACCCACAATGATGAGTGGAAGCCTCTCAAGCTGATTTCAGGCTAGATACCCTTCCCTTGCATGTGGATCGGACTGTCGAATGTCCCCCCAGGCATCATTATTGTTAGTGGTAACCTTAGTATCCTACCTTCTTAGGGTCTTACACAAGGTGACTATGAAGGGGCAAGTCTTCATGGTACCTAGAATCAACGTTGGCCAGACTCACTCAGGCTCCTTGGAGGGTATACCCACGATTATGTGTGGGAGCTTGCACTAGGGTGTAAGTCCATTAAGAAGGTTGTCAACATAACTTTTCCACCCTATCCCAGCCCCTTCTTGTCTCGTAATCGCAACGTTGGATTTCATTACCAACAAGTGACTTAGGAATTGGAAGGTCTTGTTTGCTTGGTTTTTCTTCCTAGATTTTACCAACGCATGTTGTTTGTTTACCCAAGTTGTCCATAGAATTTCTTTCGTAATATTCTAACTCGATCATAATTGACCCTCCACGTCGTTCATGTAGAATGAAAGGCTTACCCCCAGAAGATTTGGAAGGTTCTCAACCCTTGCCTACCAACTCACTGGAGGGCTCTCCTCAACAGAGTGAAGTCCAAGACATTGTCACTCCACAAATATAAATAACTAACTCTCTAGAATGATTCTGAATTACCAATTCTTGAGAGGACTTTCGACTTCCTCTTGACTCCAGGAAATGTATTGTGTGAGTGAATTCTTCTGGATATTTAGTTGTTCAGTCTTCTAGATCACCAACTGGACCTTTCATAGGACCTGAGGGTCAATATCCTTTTTGGACTACTGGAATTTTTAGATGGGATCTCTTTGGCTCACGAGCATGTGTTGATATTACCATCACACCTGAGCTACCCGAAACATCTGATCCAGACACAATACCTTTTACTATTGCCTATTATTTTCCTGGTACATATGCCCTGCCAGCCAACCACATCTTGACTATCCACCTACAAACGGTCCACCACACAATGGTCCCAGATACTACGAGTCCTTGCACCAGGACTACAGTGGCTAGCCAAGCTCCCATTGGCACGTCGCTTTTTCCTAGATTCACCCCAACGCTTCCACCCAGATATCATGCATTGAAGACTTCTATTCCCGCTCCTAAACAAATCACATCCGGAACACCTGGCGGTTCCACTCCTTCTGGGCACCATCTTCCTGGTTTCATTCTGACACTTCCTCCACCCCTTTTTATAGGACCTCTTCCATCCTCTATTGGAGGCACTGATCCTAGTGGCACCATCCCATCTTTCACACCTAATTACTAGATTCCTGTTGGTGGAAAATTTCACCAAGGAGGCCAAACTCAACCCCCTTTTGCAGGAAAAATCCCAATTGGGACGCAAACCCCACCTACCCCATCCTATGGAAAAAACATACCTCCATCCTTGGCCCAGTATTGGAATTATCTTATTCAACATAATCCTCACTCGACTGGGGGGCAACAACCTCAAGTTAGCTCCAACATACCCCCTAGTACAGGCCAACCCTATCTAGGTATGTCTAATCCTATTTGGGGATCGAATGTTCAACCCCACATCCCTGTTCAAGGGTACAACCCTATGAATTACTTGCCTCCACACCAACAACCGAATCTTCCTAGATCTTTGCATTATATGCAAATTGCTTATGGTCCTACTGGTCTACCGACAGGACTCCCTCCCCAAAGTCACCAGTACCCACATGTGAATAGACAGTTACCCTTCTTAGCCACCCTGGACCTCCCTGATCTGTCGATAATTTTAAATGATCCAATCTATCACTCTCCTCAATGGCCCGTCATACTGGCCAAACTACCATCTCACATCCCTAAATTTGATGGTAAACCAGGAGAGGACCCGAACAATCATGTAATGACTTTTCACCTCTGGTGCTCATCCAACTCCTTGATGGATGACTCTATTCGTTTACACCTTTTTCAGCGAACCCTCACAGGTTCTACCGTGAAGTGGTATATAGAATTACCATGAGGCTTCTTCACCGACTTCAACACCCTTGCTATGGATTTCCTCACCCACTACCACCTATCCGCTATGAAATAGGAACCAAAATTTTGAGTTCTTTCAAACAAACCAAAGCCACTCATATCTCTAATCACATTCATGAGTGGCGACGGAGACGACGTCTGATCAAACTCAAACTTCCCGATCAATTGCTGGTAGAGTGGTTCACGAAATAATTCATGAATGACATCGCTTGTGACATCACCATGGTTGGAGTTTTCACAGAAGAACAGGAAATCAGTTGTGCCCAATACCTAGACCTTGTTTACTCACAAATGGGTACTCTTTACGACTTACTCCCTGATGCACCTCATCCTTCTACTTCTGCTACTTCAACTACTCCTGCTGCTTCTCATGCAACTGATAGTGTGATTGGAACTTTCCATGCCCAACCGCATTTCGTCCAAACCTCTAGCAATAATCCCACATCCATTTCTTCTAATGTTCAAAATGCTTTGTCTCCTACCCCTCCCACCAGTAAGACTTCTGAGCTAAATTCGGTTCAATCTACCCCCATGGGCAAAAATAAATCCAAAAAAGGAAAGGGTAAGAACAAGGAGGATAAAAATAATCCACAAACTAAGAAAACCAAAACACCACCTGTTGACGATAGGGATAAGTGAAAACCCTGATACCCTTGTCTTATCTGTGGTGATGATCACTACACTAAGAATTTCCCAAGACGAGTCAAGGTTACTAAGTTCGTTCAAGGGACCCAAAAACCTCCCACTTTGGTCGTATTGTCACAACCCTTCCCCTCTCAACAACAGGCCCAATTGTTCATTCATGACCAACCTTCCCCCTCCAATACATCCTATGTCTTAATGTGCACAGGTGATTCAAATAAGAATGACATCACACTTACCACTCGAGCCAAAGATTACTCTTCCTCCAAAGAGAGGGTTGATGTAATACCTCCTTCGTTAGTCCAACCATCTCCCACGACTCCACCTACCAATGGTTCTCTTCATCTTGAATGACCGAGCCTAGATACAGTTCTTCGCCCTCCTCCAAACGGTTTTGTTCGAAAATCAGCTTTCAATCCTCATGCACGTGCCACCCAGAACTACAGTATTGTCGAAGATCTCGCCCAAGCACCATCCACGATGTCAACCCTCGAAGTCCTTTAGAGTTATCCTATACAATGGAAGGAACTGTTGAAAGCTATTGGTGTAATCGACCCTACGGATACAAATTTAATAATTTTTTACTTGGAAGATCACATTCCAAGGTTACCTCCTCAACTCCCATTCCAAATACAAGTTATTGTCTCTGACAAAAACATTTGTAGAACAGTTATTGATGAGGGTGCCTCGACATGTGTCATGTCTATTACCTATTGGAAAGCCATCGGCTCTCCTCCTTTGACTGAATCCCACAACATGCTCAAAGCCTTCAATGGCTTTGGTTTTAAGCCTTACAGTGTACTACCTTCATTTCCTATTACGTTAGAAGGAAAAATGGTCAACGTTGAAGTGGAGGTCTTTGATGCTCCTCTCGATTAAAACCTTCTACTTGGCCACAGCTAGATCGATTCCATGCACGTAGTTATGTCCACTCTTTTCCATGTCATGCATTTCCCACATCAAGGAAAAGTAGTTATCGTAGACCAATTCGCCTTCTTTCACTCCAATGCACGTATCAACAACATACCGTTCATTGAAAAATCCCCCCTAGATACGAGAACATCGGTGTGGGTCTTCTTAAAGATTCCTCTTTGATGGGTACTTTCCCCATCCCACCACCCGATGTTCGACATCTATTTTTTGCCTCGATCAACATGATCTCCACCTCTATTCATGGAACCCCTGCATCTTATGACCCATGGATGTTACCCAACCTTGGGGATCATCTTCGATATGGTGATGAAATTCCTTTGAGTCCGATTGAATCCACTTATCAAGTCATTCAATTAGAAAGCCCTTCTACCCCCTCTCTTGGTGATTTATCTCCAGATCCATTCCGCATCATTTTTCTCATGGATGAGATGATTATGTCTGTTATGTCCATGGAAGACACCTTTAGGGACGATGGACATCATCGTTCCATCCTCTTCCTAGAAAAACACACCATCAAGGGTTGCCAATGGATCTTGACCCCGTCGACCATTGTCGTCATTTATACCATTCTCAAGTCTACACATGATTTGTTCTACAAAGGAAACTTAAGTAACATCTTACCCACCCCCCCCCTCGACATATCCATAAAACCTAGAATTTTTAAAAATGTGCATATCGGAGCTTTGTGTTCCCATGACGAAGTTGTCACCTACAAGTCTCTTTTCCAAGAATTTCGTAACATCTTCACATGGAGCTATGAATAAATGTTGGGTATTGATCCTAGCATTGTGGTACATGAAATTAAGACATACCCAGGTGCTAAACCCGTCCAGCAATGACTTCATTCGGTGCACCCACATAAAGCAGCCGCTATCAAGCTTGAAGTTGAGAAACTTCTTAAGGTTGGCTTCATTTACCTGGTGGCTCTAACTGACTGGGTTTCCAATCTTTTTCTGATTGACAAGAAACAAGGCACAATCTACATGTGTGTTGATTATAGGGACATTAACAAAGCTTGTCCTAAAGACAACTTTCCTACCCCCTTAGTTGACTAGATCATTGAGGATTGTGCCAGAAGTGAAATCTTCTCTGTGATGGATGGTTTCTCCAGATATAATCAAATCAATATCGTCCCTACGGACCAACACAAGACCACTTTTATTTGTCCTTGTGGCACTTTCTCCTATCATAAACTTCCATTCGGTTTAAAGAATGTCGGTGCAACTTTTCAACATGCTATGTCTTACGCCTTTCATGACATAAAGCACATTGTGCAGCCATATCTCGATGACTTACCCACTCATTCCATGCACCATGTAGATCATCCAATACACCTCCACACCATTTTCCTTCGATGTCGGTTTTACCATATACACTTGAATCCCCACAAATGTGTTTTCTACGTAGAATCCAACTGACTTCTAGGATTTATTGTTTCATGTCAAGGGATCAGGGTAGATCCTTTGAAGGTCGAGGCGATTCTCAATCTCCCTCCTCCTTCCTCACTTTGCTAGTTACAAAGTTTGCAAGGGAAGGCAAACTTTCTCCATTGTTTCATCTCAAACTATGTTGAGCTAACTCTTGGATTTACACGACTTCTCAAGAAAGGTTCTGAGTTCATATGGGATACCACTGCCAACAAAGATTTCAAAGCTTTGAAACTGTCTTTGACACGTACCCCTCTACTCTTCCCACCTTATTACAGTCGGGATTATTTCCTTTACCTCGCAACCTTGGACTATACCATCGCTATGGTTCTCATCCAGGAGGATGATTCTCATGACAAACATGTCATCTATTACTTGAGTCGGAGTCTCATGACTACCGAAACCAAGTATTTACATGTTGAAAAATTGGCCTTGGCAGCCGTCCAAGTTGTTCAATGTTTCCAGCACTATATCCTTTTACGCAAAACTACAGTGATTTCTAACTGCAACCCTATGCAACACATTCTTACACATCAATTGCTAGGGGTAAAATACTCCAAATGGATCGTAATACTCCAGGAGTTTGACTTAGAATTTGAACGCGCTAAGTCCAAGAAATCCTTGGTATTTTTCAAGTTGATATGTGACCTTCCCTTATCTGAGACGGAAAATATAGCAGGAGGTTCATTACCTGATGAATCCTTTTTCTTGATCAGTTCTAATGACCTCTGGTATGAAGATATCATCATATATCTCCAGACCCAAAATTTCTGGCCCAATTTGTCTAGCACTGACCACCATCGAATACGCTACCAAGAATGTCAGTATATTATCCTCGGTGATACTCTTTATCATCGTGCAATTGACTCTGTTTTTCGATGCTACCTCACATTTGACGAAGCCGAGAAATCCCTAAATGACTGCCATTCTGGAGCCTGCGGTGGTCACATGTCTAGGTATGCTACTGCCCAAAAAATCTTATGGGAAGGGAATTTTTGGCCTTCTTTATTCAACAATTGTATAATTGTTGTCCAAAAATGCCATGCTTGCCAAGCCTACAATAATAAAATACAATCACACCCTACTCCTCTACACCCTATGGTCTTCGTTGGTCCTTTTGCAAAATGGGGTATCGATTTCATGACATGTCACCCTCACTCAGTCAGATGGAATGGATACATTATTGTAGCCGTAGATTATTTTACGAAATGGGCCGAGGCGATGCCAACATTCGACAATACCAAAAAGACTGCAACATTATTCATATTCAATCACATCATTGCTTGTTTTGGTGTTCCTCAGGCTATCGTTACTGATCACGATAGCCACTTTAGAAAATTCATGATGTCTAAACTCACTAAAGAGTTGGGTCTTCTCCATGAAAACTCAACACCCTATTACCCACAAGCCAACGGCCAAGTTGAAGCAATAAACAAGGTCCTCATTACCATGCTTCGATGAATGATAGGGATTCACAAAATGAGTTGGCACACGGTGTTGTTTTCAACATTGTGGGCGTACCGGACATCCATTAAGTCTGCTACCGGGTTTACACCATTTCAGTTAGTCTATGGTCTAGAATCCATCTTGTCGATTGAATGTGAGATACCCTCCCTAAATCTAGCCATCAAACTTCTCCCAAATAGTTTTGTCAAAGAATAACGTCTGTTTTATCTCATGCAATTAGAAAAAACTTGTCGCGATGCCACCCTAGTTATAAAATCCTAGAAGAAATGCATCAAATCTCAATACGACAAACATGTCATGCCATGTGTTTTCTCCGAAGGTGATCTGGTTCTCTTTTACGAACAAGATCGGGATATGCTAGGAGCCAAAAAAGTTGAATCTATGTGGCGAGGTCCTTATATCATCAGACGAGTTTTGGAGAAAGGAGATTATAATTTGGTGGACTACGACAATATCCCTTTGAGTGAACCCAGAAATGGGTTGTACTTAAAGAATTACTATGCCTAAGATCACCTGTGCATGAGTGCTTGTATTTTATTGTATCATACTTTTTGTGTGTTACTTTAGTATTCTTTTTCATTATTTGGTCTCTGCCCTCGACCACTTATCTTATGTTGTGCTTGGTTTCCAGATGTTAGAATATTCGCTACCCCACATTGGCTTCACCGATGGCACTAGTCGTAGTACTCAGAATCTTGCTTCTGTTGCATGGGCAATTTATGCACCTACAAATGAACTTATCAGTCTGCGAGGTGTGTGCCTTGGTCGTGCGACCAATAATATTGTGGAATATAGCATCGCCATCGAATTGTTTCTTGATTCTATTTCACTCGATATCCGCCACCTGGTTATACGACTTGATTCGCAGCTAGTAGTACTATAGCTAAGTAATGTCTATGCTATTCGAAGTCCTACTTTATTACAGGTATATTTACGAATTCGCCTCTTGGAACGTTATTTTGATTATATCGAATATCAGCACAATCCTAGATGTTTAAATACATTGACTGATGCTTTAGCTAACTATGTGTTAGACAGAAATTTGGGACATTTATAAATAAATCACACATTACATGCATAACACAACACAAGGTAAGTCGGTAGAAGCCGTATATATGTATATAACGATCAAAATTTTTTACAAAAAGTTTATGTCCAAGGACCAAAATCTCAAAAATATGAAGCTCGTAGTTTCTACAAAATAGCATCATGGATGACGCTCATGATAACACACAATGGCTCGGGCCACCCTATGAAGCAGTCGATTGAGAGAATCAGACACACCCACAGTATGGCATTGATAATGTCTCAGAATCTACCCAATAGCAATTTATGGGATGTCCACGGTCAACCCATCCAAGTTCTTCTCCACTGCCTCATAGTCTTCAGCATCCCATCTCGCCACTGGAGCTTCTTCTCCTCGTTGTTGAATAGGAGATGTTCCTGGAGGTCGATATGGACCCACATCTGTGTCATCAAAAATATATTTTTGGATTAGTTCTTGGATAAACACAAAAACATTTCATATGATAAAATTTGCAAAACATTTAAAAAGAACAAAATGTGTACTTCTTACCTAGGTCACCCCACTGAGCATCCTTAGGTAGGGACAAATATGGATCCCCTCAGAAATCCAAACCAACATATGCGTAGTCATCAATCATCAGCATCTGGGGCCACAACCAGTTGAAAAATGAATCATTATACTTGATGATAGGCCCTGCTACATGTCGAGCCATGAGGTTGCACCACCTCAGCATCCTCGGATACTATGGGGTTGGTAAAC
This sequence comes from Picea engelmannii, assembly GCA_009831015.1. Taxonomy (NCBI): domain Eukaryota; kingdom Viridiplantae; phylum Streptophyta; class Pinopsida; order Pinales; family Pinaceae; genus Picea; species Picea engelmannii. The sequence goes on along the minus strand of ML808198.1, from coordinate 3,615 downwards.
CCCAATCAACCTTTAATCGCAGCAGTGGGACCATCTCGAGCAAGAAGGACACCAAAAGTGATCCATACCCAAACTGCTTCAAGTCACCTTTTCTGCACTTCTTCAATTGTCTCTTCATACTGCGGAGAATTGCATCTGACCAGTTGAAGACCCAAGGCTCTGTGCACTCTATGGCATATTGGAAATATCTCTGGAGAGCCATGTGTGGAGACACACTCCCAGCCATGCATGCAATAGTAAACAATATGGTCCATAGGGTCAATTCTTTGACCCCCCAAATGGAAACCTTACCCTTTCTTCTCTCTGCCTCAGGAACACAATACGGGCGACAATACTCACTCATAGGGAGGCCGCCACCTCAGCCATCGGTCAAAGTAGCATGGTATCCATGCTTTGACAACCCTGTTAGAAAATAGATATCCTCGATATCTAGGGTCAACTTATGGACTCCCACATGAAATAATTGTTGGTCCACATCCCACATATGGACCAGGTATTCCAACAATCTAAGTTGGGCTCTCATGCCCAAAATCCTAAAGAATTTCAATAGCCCACAGTCCTGGAGGGCAGTGATTGTACCTGGGTCATTCACGGTAATGGAATCATCTTCCTCATGTTCTCTTTCTCGCCACTCCAACATTGTGATGGTCAAACACCTACAAAATATCCATGAGAGAATATTCAACAACTTGTTTCAAACTTTTTCATAATTTTTATTGAGAAAAACTTAACTTTAAAATCCATGTTTCGGCCCTCGCAGGTTAGCCTTTGGCATAGTGCGATATTCTTACAGGTGCCCTAAAGGCCACCTGCAAGAATCTTATATTCTCACAGGTCTCGCAAGACCTGCCTGCGAGAACGCTTGAGCGTATGGTCTGGCCTTAAAATGGACTTAAAACCCAAAAAATTGCCAATAAAAACCAAAAATAAACCATGGAAAAGTTGAAGAATCAAGATATTACCTCATTGGATGAAACAATTCTCCAAATGATCGCTTGTGCCTCCCACAATCGAGCAAAGAAATTTGGTGGAAAATGAGGTATGTTGGACAAGTTTTTGGCAAAATCACAATGAAATGGTAAAAGGACCTTTTTACTATTTTTTATTGATTTTTTATATATTATTTTTGTTTTTCTTATAAAATCTAATGCCCTAATATCCTTTTGAGTATGGTTTTCCACATATATGGAAACTTCAAAGTCCGAACGAGGGGGTACGGGTATTTTTTTCTTTTTGTCGCATGTACAATTACTTTTTTAGGGTTTTTGTAGGAAAAACCTCGAGCTTAATCTTCATTCATTCTCATTCTTGAAAATATATGAGAACGCAACCAAGTATACTTTTTTTTATCTTTTCCTACTCATCATGGTAACACAAAAACGATGAACCTAAGAGAGTATCCTTTAAGCTCTTTTCACACTCCATAAAAACAAAAAGATTGTCGAGCGATCTTGTTCTCTTCACGCTTGTTAAAGTATTTGAAGAAAATGTTTGACGAGTGATAGTTTATCACTTTTTCGGTCTCATCGAACTCATTTACAAAAAAGGAACTAGGAGAGTTCTCTTTAAGTGTTTGTCAGACTCTCAAAACATGAAAAACTCTCGAGTTTTCTTTCTTTGGACTTGTAAAACAAACATCAAAAGGCTCATATGGGACCGAACCACTCCTTCCTAGGGTTCGTTAAATGTACTCTGATGGACTCATCCGAAGGATGAGCTTACATCAACAAGCATATGTTATCCTCCTCAAGCTTGCGTAAAAATAAAGAGGCACACGCCAGAAATGGTGGGGGAAATTTTGGGAAAGGGATATGTTTTCGTATTTGTGTTAATGGTAGTAAACGTCACTCTTGAACATGACACCCCCTACTCGTCATTTGAATCTAGGTTGGGAAATCCATTTGTCTCTCTTTCGGCTTACTACAAGGTCATATCTTAGGTTGTCTTTGAGTCAGTGCTGCCAAGTCCTTGGTCATGTCATTCATATGTTCAAGAGAAGTTCAAACGAGCCCTCTATTGAGTTGGCCATTTGCAGTTGTCCATTCTTAGTATGTCAACCTTCCCTGTGTCTGTTTCAACCCTTTTTCATACTTTGATTCACCCTCAAAATATGTTACTTGTTTTGTGTCATTGATGGGGGATCCATCAAGGCCCTCCTGTGATGAGTCTTGTTCCATCAACTCCAACTCATTATCCGGAAATAAGACTTAGAAATCATTTAGTACCTTGGAACCTGCATGCCTTAATGGCAGGTCTCTTTGCTTTCGATAGGGGTTTCACATCATTGATCGTTGATCGAGAGATTTCGTCGAGTGTTTGAATTTAGGTCATTTATTTTCATTCGTTCAGATTGTACTTCAGTACCTTGGGAGTCATTGACATTAATGGTGATTTCCTCACACTTGTTAACGGTTTTCATCAATGACCAGTAATCAAGTGGTTTCTACCATGTTTGACTTCAACACATGTAATCACATGGCTAGATTCATACTTTTAGGTGACGGGATTGAAGACCCTGGGTCTCATCTTTTTGATCCAGGCTGCGATGGATTATGTATGATTTGTATCGGTACATAGATCCACTTTGTATGTCTCGTGGCTATGTCATTATTCAAGTCTTCTCACATAGATCCATAGTGTATTCCAGGTGGCTATGTAGCATTTTGATGAAATGGATCCACAGTGTATGATTGGTGGCCATGACATATGTTTATGATTCCATTCATTTATGATTTGAGTATGGGAATACCTACCTCAGAACTGGTATTATATTCTGCATATGCTTGGTTGTTTACAGGTTTCTGACTAGGTGTGCTCCTTGTTTCTGACACACACATGCATTTTACAAAGTATTTCAGCTGTCACAAGTTCCGGCCTCATACTTTGGGGGGGATTCTGTTACACATGATTTTGGTCACTCTAGTGATGTTTCTACAAGTGATGTATTCATGCTCCCACAAGGAATTTTTGCCTGAGAAAAGTGATTGTTGTCTTCTTCCAAAAACACATTTTTAAGATGAGTTCACAGGCTGCCTATATTACAAGGTGTGAAAATCCTCCATTCTTGCAGGCAACCTACACTTGGGTTGCAAACTGTTCACATTCTTCTCTATAGATAGGGTGCTAACCTATTTTTAAGCTTGAAAAGGAGAAGAGGTCGCGAAGGTTCTAGAAGGGGATCTTCTATAAAATGAATTGGCATTCACATGGTTGGAATCCTACTGACTTCTCAGATTTAGTGGGATCATCCTCATCCATGTAACCATCTCTCCTTCTCCTATATATTGAAATGTTTCTCATGGAAAAGGTTAAGCAAGATTGAATGAATAATTGGTGAGAGAATTGTGTGAAGAACCCTGCTTGGACATAAGCTTGAGGACTTTATTTGGTCCACCAAGTTGTATTGGACCTTCTTCATGAAAATATAGAGAAAGTGTGTGTGTTGGAACCAAGGGTCACTAAAAGGAAGCTTGTGACATCAAGGTGATCTAGTTGTATCTTCTACTTTCATTTAATATAATACAGCGGCATGTCCCTTTCCCATAAAATTACTCTTATTTTATTGCATAACTCCTTGATCATATGCATAGGTTGACATTGAATATACTTTGCTAT